>JAQIWG010000759.1:0-29638 GCA_034695025.1 Chamaedrilus cognettii
TAGATTCACATTCATATTAAACATTTTGGTGGCTTTCTGTCTGTTTTGACATTATAATGTTATTCCGAATGTAAATATGAATGTGAATCTAACTTGTCGATCGTTAACTCAGCTCCAACTCAATCGTAACACCGTAGACTTGAAATGACCCAATGTCGTGAACTTTTCACCGCGCTGCCCAATCCGTGTTTCCTGGAAAAATATTACTATATAGCAGATAGCGGTTTTAGGCCATAGAAAGAAAATGTTACTTTCATGCATCGAATTAAAATACACTGTAGTTTTAATTTTTTTATGAGGATTTTACCATTGCTGATAAGCAATCGGTTCGTTAATTCAAAATATTTCTGCGTATTGTTGTAATATTAATCTGTCTAGTGAAATTGTTATAATTTGCAATGCAGTTTTACACTCAAAAAGTTAACCTTGTTGCCGTTTGAGTTCTGATATGGCTGTAATTTTTAGTTTAAATTGTTTACCAAAGCTTAAGGGATGTCATTTTATTGGGAACAATTATGTTACTGTTGTCATGATGGGCCTAATTAGCTAGATATTGTAGATAGCTTTTGTATTGCTGATTGATTGACTGTAAAGATAGTAATCGATGTAAATCCTACAGCTTGGCTATGGCCGTATGAAGAGACAAAGCGTAAGTGCGCCAGAAGTTTCTCCGCTGCCATTCGCTTGCTTGAAGATTACCCAGAGACTACCTTTGCTTGCTCTCAGGTATAGATCAAATGCCGAGTCCATTGTAAAACTAAATGATTGCAGAAATATTCATCATTTTGCTTTTGATGAGTACCCCCTGCAGGCCGGGGAACAAAGAATTGGCTTGCTGTCGAGAGCTCCCCAGGCGAGTCGTAAAAGGCTACTAAAGAAGGGGGAGCGATTCTGTACGGGCTCCCTTGCATGGATCCAGACTGTATATAGTCTTTGTCGTGCACCACACAAAAAACTAAAAATTAAATTTTTATGGGTACTTTTCTTTTTTCAATTTCAACAACTCCTCTATGAATTGTATCTTCGTAACATGTGCCATTCGCTAATTTTTAGTCAGGCCATTTGCATTCGCCTGTGCTGGGTTTGTTTGAACATAAATTACCGGTATCTATTTGCATGATGAAGTGTATCTTAATTTTATGCCAATGGATATATTTAGATGATTGTGTTAGTCGGTGATGGATGCTTGTCGTGATGCTGGTGACAGGCTCAGCAGTTTGAGTGGGTGAAGGAGAACTACCCCAGTTTGTATGAGAAGATGAAGGTCTACATCGCAAAGGGTCGCTTCATTCCTGTCGGTGGGACCTGGGTCGAAATGGTACGACTTTGACAAATCCTTATTTTGCTTATAACTATGACATGGATTAAATCATACGGAATTAAGGATTCATAGAAATCCTGTATATTAAATGAAATACATATTTTTTTACAAGTAGGGATAGTTTACGTTTCTACGTATGCAATGCAAGCTTCTGTGTATTGAAACCATTGTGACTTCGAACATGAAGCTATTGTTTAACCTGAAATAAATGTTGGGATAAATCAGAAGCATTATAATAAATATTCATTTGGGTGTTGAATATGCGTATTGCTTGTAGAAGTGCGGCACAAAGTAACTCAACCAATTGTTTGCTTTAACCATCTCGGTTCTTATTGTATGTGTATATCCGCTTTGGCTGAGTTATAAATTGTTTTTTATATTTGACAGGATGGCTATGTGCCAAGTGGTGAGGCGTTTGTGAGGCAGTTCCTGCAAGGACAGAAGCTCTTCAAGAGAGAGTTTGGCATCATTTGCACCGAGGCAAGAATGGACACTGGACACTGCATAATTTAGCAAAATTGCACCTAAAGGCTTGCAGAACCATTTTAATGTCCTACGCGTACGCATGAGGCTGTGATGCTGAATGTTCTGCCAAACTGGCTGAAATTTCAGATCATGTACAATATTTATTCTCTTCTCTCTAGCTCATGACACTGACACTGTTGGAGGTTTTGTTGTTAAGTGAGTTTTTATATAGTTGCATATAATTTGTATATTACTTACGAGTCCTTGTCACTTTGTTTCTTCTGTAAGATAATTTGTTGTTGTATGTTATTGCAATCGCTGGTAAGTGTCTTGATATTTATATCTTGATATTGATAAATTGATCTTGAGTTTGTTTCTTGCTTTGCTTTTTTGATTCTGAATGATCGCAATGAATATCTTTAATTCAGTGAAAGAGGGTAGAAAAAAAAACACGCATGCACGGCGTTGCACGCACATGACACAGCATACAAAGAACCCTAAATAAGTAGTCCATCAGGCTGACATAAACGCAGCACCTATTGCTTGATTTTGATTGGCTGTCCGCTGCTGTTAGTTCTGGCTGCCCGATACGTTCGGTTACTCGGCACAGCTGCCGCAGATCATGAAACTGGTTGGAATCACAAGATTCGTCACGCAGAAGATCAGCTGGAACTTGGTCAACAAGTTTCCAGTGAGTAATTCTTATAGATTTGTAGCACACTATAAAATTGATAGTGTAATATGGTTATCTTCTGAGCTATATCTAAATGTAGACAAAGTTGAGGAGTTTTCTTTTCAAAAAGTTATTCAAGTAGTGCTTCGATGACCAAATTCATCTGCTTGGTAATTAAGGACTTTTTTTATTTACGAAAGAACGAATGATATTTTAGCACTATGATTACTTGCTCTTTTGCATATGATTTCAGCTTTGTGTTCACTCCTGATATCTTTTGCGTCCATGACAATACCTCTCATTATTGAAAGCAAGGCTGGCTGGCTAGATTTGACTTCAAATTTATTAATACTGAATATCGCGTTTTCCAGCATCACACGTTCTGGTGGAGCAGCATAGATGGCACCAAGGTTCTGACGCACTTTCCACCCGGAGACTCGTACTGCATGAAGGGTAAAGTGGAGGAGGTAAGAGGCAGCAAGTCTTAAAGAGATCTAATAGCATAGTTGTCAGTGTTTTGTGTATGTTTTTGAAGCAATAGACACAAAAAAATTGTATTCTCTTCCTGCGCAAGGTAGATCTTATGTATTGAATGTGTCTTAACTGCTTGTATTTCATTTGAGTATGTATTTATAAATTACTAATTTATGTTATTTATAATTACTAGTAAATAGTATTTACTAGATAATATGCTGTAGGCCTATGCTGTGTATCGGCTATTGCCATCTTTCGTACTGTCGAATATGATTTTTATTGAAGTTTGTGTATATTCTTGATGCAAATCAACAACATTGTGTTTGTATACGGAGTCCATATCATTGAGGGCTGGTTTCTCCAACACAGATTAAATGGTGGTTCAGGATTTAGCCTATGCAAAAAGGTGGGTTGAATCCTGAGCCACCATTAAATCAGTTTTGGAGAAACCAGCTGCAAGTGTCTTATCTTGCTACTGTTTTTGCGGTCAGCTCGTGAGAACAGTGAAGAACTTCCAGGACAAGGGTCGGTCTAACAGCTCGCTGTGTCTCTATGGGTTCGGCGACGGGGGACAGGGACCAACGTAAGGTCTCCCCATTTATAACGATTCAATGAATTTTTATTTTTATTATTCGATTGATTTTCATTGAATGATGTTTTTTTTGATGTATTGTCTGTATTTAAAATTTAAAAGTCATGAATAGGTAGCACATGGTTGGTATTTTAAATATCTTGCTATACTAAGTATCGATCTTGTATATGAACTTTTACGAAAATTCGTGACAAAAACGAGCAAGACATACGAGGGGCGTTCGAAAAGTTTTTTACCTGACCTACTTCTAAAAGTCGTAGACTCTAGAAATTTTTACCAGTTTTTAGTCTTTCTCTATGTAAGAACCTGCCAAAGTTACACATTTCTCCCAACGATTCTTCACCTTCCTTATGCCACCTTTGTAGAACCCCCTGTTTTTGCTAAAAAGTACTCTTCCTTGACGGTTATGACATCATTATCAGTGTTGAAACAACGATCCCGCAAGGCAGACTTTAGCTGGGGAAACAGGAAGAAGTCTGAAGGTGCCAAATCAGGTGAATGAGGCGGATGAGGCAGTATTTCATAGCCACAGTCTCTCGCGGCTTGACATGCCACAACAGAGCTGTGAGCAGGTGCATTGTCGTGCAACAACAAAATGCCCTTACGCAGCATGCCCTGCCTTTTCCTCTCGATTTCCTCACGTTCCACACGCTTCATCAAGAGGTTTCTGTAGTACTGTCCAGTGGTGGTGTGACCCTTCTGTAAGTAATCAGTGAGGTTGACACCATCCTGGTTCCAAAAAACCGACAACACGACCTTACCGGCGGATGGTTGAGCCCTGGCTTCCTTGGGTTGTGGTGATTTAACATGTTCCACTGTTCAACAACGTCATGAAGGACAGTCATTGTGGTACACAACCAACATCTCGTCATGGATAACTGTCGGTGTTTTCTTTTGAAGAAACAAAAATTTTATAACTGACCGATATTCGACTTTCTCCATTTTAACGGGTACCTCAACTAGTTAGTTAATCTGATAATGCAAACAAAAACCAATTAACTCAGAAATTCAAACACATACTCGCAACATATGTAAGTACTTCCAAAAAAAATATAAAGTGTCTGCGACTTCTAGAAGTAGGTCAGGTAAAAAACTTTTTGAACGCCTCTCGTAAATACATACACTAAGAAAAAGAAAAGGCAACTACGCTGTCTAGACTTATCAATTCCAATTAAAGGTTAAGCGGTGAGGTGCCTTTGGTCTAGTGGCTAGGCAGTTATAATGAAAAGTAACGGTTCCGGGGTTCAACTTTCGTCTCTATCGGCTACGAACTATTGCGATACACACCCTTCAGCAAAAGACACAAAATATCGTTATGTGCAAATCACTGTGCCGGGATACTTTATTCTTCTGATTGGCATCAAAAAGGGCATCAGGCCGTAAAACCCTGCTTCAGCAGTGGCAGCAAGCAATCATTGATGTTATATATGTAATAAGATTCCCATTTGCTAGAAAAGGCATAAAATCGTCCGTTTATTTATAGACTATAGATAAATTAAGATTAAGGTTTATATGCCATCCTTTCAGTTTTAGTTTTGTCTGTTTTAGGGAGAACATTATAGAGAGACTGAACAGGTTGAAGGATTGTGATGGAATTGCAAAGTGAGTTGTCACTAGCTGTTAACATAATTTTTTTGCAGAAAATGCATGATTTTGAGCTTAAATTGAAATTTATCTACTTTAAAAATACGATGAGTAAATAAGCTTTATTTATTAAATAGTTTGCAGTATATTTTACTATATGGTGAGTAAATAAGCTTTATTCATTAAATAGTTTGCAGTACATTTTACTATATGATGAGTAAATAAGCTTTATTCATTAAATAGTTTGCAGTACATTTATTACTCGGTTCAATTAAATTCATCATCAAAGTTTCTACTTCTTATGGTTCAAGTTAGACTTTTGCTATTAAATAGTTTTTATTTAATGTCCAATCGTTAGCGACAATTATAATGATATTAACCATTTTTGACGTCCATTCTAATGCGTTGCAGTCAAGCTTGTAATGCCGTGTCCAATTGTCCGTGTTATCACAGGTTAGACGTTTATATTGGAGCTGTGTTTGTGCATTTGATTGTAGTAATTCACGTATTCACTGAGAAAATTATTTGTTGCATACACGCGCTGTTTGATTGCGCTGCTAGGGTGAAGCATTCGACGCCGAGCGAATATTTCCGAGCGGTTGAAGAGACCGACGTTGACAAACTGTGTACCTGGTCCGGGGAACTATATCTTGAACTTCACAACGGCACCTACACTACACAAGCACTAGTTGGTCTTTTCGTCTTCTTTGATTTTATAAGTTACCACACAGTGTATCACAGCGAGGCGCTGTGGTGTTCTGGTGAAGGCGTCGGACTTTGAGTCCAGAGAACCAGCGCTAAATTTCCCACGTGGCATCTATGAAACCAGGCGTTACAGACCCTTCAGCAAGGCTGTTAAACACACAAGTGTCGCTAGCTGCTAACCCCTTGCCAGATAATTATTTATTTGGTAGGCGTCAGGAAGGGCTTCTGGCCGTAACAGCTCCAGCAACCTCATCAGGTCGCAAAGCGTCTGACCTGGGTCAAAATATAAACATTAACATAATAGACATAAAAAAGGCGGTTAGACGTAGTTAGTTTTGATTCATAAGCTAGCTTTTTATTTAATTTTTTTGCTGAATAGTTGATTGTTTGTTTTGCAGTGTGAATTTGAATGAATGATATATAGGTTTTTTTAATTGACCTTGGTGAGTTTAATTTGATATTTTTTTTAAAGTGTGATTTAAATTAATTATTGTAATTATTTCAATGTTTAATTGCGTTAATATTTTCCACTGTCCCAGGTGAAGATGAACAACCGCAAGAGTGAGCTGCTGCTGCACGACCTCGAGGCCATAGCTTCCATGGTGCTGCTGGTGCGTGGTGGGGGGGGCAGGGGGGGGTTTGAGTACCCTGCTGGGGAGCTAGAGAGAATGTGGAAGCTCGTCCTGCTCAATCAGTTCCACGATGTCCTGCCCGGCACCTCCATCAACCTGGTGAGGGGAAAAATGACGACATTTCAGTCAGTTTTGTGCGGCTGTAATAGAAATTTGCTATTATGTCTAGGAAATTGGTCCATGCTGATGGTTTCTGTTTTTAATTAATGCACACGATTCAGTCATTTTGAATTTATGTTCTCGCTGTAACTAACCGTACGGTTGTGAAATGATTAGCATGTTCTGATGCTTTCTTGTGACAATGTAATGTTTTTGAAATCTGATGCTGCTGTACTCTTCGTGTCAAGTTGTTAATCGCTCTATTTACTTTTTCGTTTCAGGCCTACGAGGATGTCATGAAGTTCTATGCTGGTAAGAATGATTTGCTTTAGTTGACTCTATTCGTACTGACACAATCTGAGCGACGGCCAATCAAGTAATTTGTTTTTGATACATTCCACTGTCTTTGATTATAGGATGAAATTTTTCTTGTCAGTAATGTAATTCATACGAAGTTGTCTGGCGCATTTACGCTGTTCTGTTATATGTTATGTCAAGAATTTGTAGACTAATTTTTTAATTGAAATATTTTATTAAGCTGAATTATATTTAACTGAGTAAGTTTTAATTCTTATCACATCCTATCAAATTGTCATCATTTGGATGTTCGTTCTATGCTGTAGATGTTCGAGTCTCGGCCTCGTCTCTGCTGCTGACTTCGGCTAAAACTTTACTTCATGCTGGAAAAGGGGTACTACCATTAACACTAATGATAATGTGTTGTATTTTGCATCTTTCAGTAAGTTGTAGAATTTGTTTTGATTATCTGTCATGGTTTTGTTACATTTTGAAGACTAGGTTACCAACAGTTGACACATTTTAGATACGGTAATCGTAAATGACTGTTTTGTGAAATTTTTGTCTGTCACAAATATGAATTCTTTTCTGTTTCATGACCGACTTTCTTGATGGAAACCATCGCTAAATTATTCGGTTCGATTTTTGGACGCATAGTGAAGTGTGGCTCTGAACGTTGATAGGAGATCAGCTTTCCTCTTCTTCACTATCGACCAGCACCTGATCCAAGTCTTGAAAAAAATTCGCCACAAATTTGCCGAAAGACTTTTTTTTCACCAGGCCATGGTTTTTTTGCAGAATTTTTCCACATTTGTTTTCTTCGGGTGCACCGAAATATATCGATTTATTGCTCCGTTCATCACCATAAAATCAGTAATTAAGCTTGTAAGAACAAAGGATGAATAAAAAATTTGCTAGGGGCTTTCACCAAATGGAACAAAAATTTCGCCAACTGCTCAAAAAATTCGTTTATGCCGATTTTGGCGACTGGTAGATCAAGCTCTGCTATCTAAGGTTGAAGTAGGTTCGAGCGCCTGGGAACGCCGTACCTTTGAAAATTGATTCTAAGCATTTTCTCACCCGCGTATCGCTAGTTATTTAAAAAGTGCTGCATTGAGGATTCGACGCCCCGTATGTTGCTGGTACGTTGCTACGTGCACAGTATTGCTCAAAAGTTTGAGCCCACCGGACAAATTCGAAGTAAATCGAAGTAAACCGTTCGAGGTTATATTCCAATTATATTTATCAGGCATCAATTACGCAAAAAAATTATTACAACGTACTTTATTTTTTATAGTAACAACTGTGCTTAAAAGCAAACGAACAAAGTTGATAAATTGGTCAGTTGGCTCAAACTTTTGAGCAATACTGTATGTTGCTTTGTCGTTGCAGGATGCAGAGAAGGGATCGGCTGTGCCCTGTGTGCTCAATACCCACAGTTGGGAGAGGGCTGAGGTTGTCGTGCTTAGTGACGCTCAAATCTCTGCTGTTCCAAGTCTGCGCGGCGCAAAAACATCAGCTGTGCAGACCGATAAGGGTGACAATCTAGGTGATTAGTTAGGGAGTCTAATTTTGGAGCAGATGTAATTCTGAGCTTTTGTATTGATTTATAGGATAGGGCGCGGCGCTGTGGTGTAGTGGTTAAGGCATTGGACTTTGGGATCAGAGGACCTGGGTTCGAATTCCGGCACTGGCAACTATGAAGTCATGCGTTACAGGCCCTTCAACAAGGCTGTTAGACACACAAGTGTCGCTAGCTGATAATCATTGTTCAGGGTAATTTATTATTCTGGTTGGCGACAGGAAGGCCATCCGGCCGTAAAATTCCGGCTCCAATATAAACGTCTAACCTGTGTTAACATGGACACGGCATTACAGGCTTGCCTGCAGCGCATAAGAATGGACGTCAGAAACGATGACTATTATTATTATTATAGTGTTGGCTTCATTTAATTGTTTATGACCAAGCTAATTTGAATTTTATAGTTTTTTCGATTTTTAACTGTGTTTTTGTGGGTGTTTTTAAATTTTATTATGGCATTGTGGGATTTCTTTACACATTGCTTGGTATACCGTGCTGTGACTTCTAAAGTTTTTATAGTGTATTGTTGAGAGAAGATTACGTTTCACAAATGTCATACTTTGTAAGCATATTATATCTAAGTAATCTGGATGTCTATTTGCATATATTGTAAAATCCAACCTGATAGATCTAACTTGGTATATTTTCAGTGCTTGTGAAGGCACTGTCTTTTGGTTTTTCAAGACTAGAAACTGCTGAAGAAGTATTTGTTCCTGCCACTGCCGAACAGGTCATATTCACTGCTTCGTCTTCTTCTTTTCTGCTTTTTTCATTTAGATTATTTTGCACATGTAATTTCTAGTAGCAGTATATCAGTTAATTTTTTCATGAATTCTTGAAAGTCACAATCATGCTTCCATTTGCAGTAAGCATATGTTCTTCTTTGTAGTAGCTTATAGTTCTATTTTAATTAACGTTATTGTAGATCATTAAGTGCTCAACCCCTAGTTGGATATTTTAGTTTAAATGCGCTTTGCGACTTCGGAACTTTGGGACTTAGGGACTCTGAGACTTCGAGACTTTGTAACTTTGGGACCTTGCGATTTTAGGACTTTGCGACTTCATTTGCGACTTGCATCCCTGGGTCATCTCTAGAAGGCATTTCTAGCGTTTTGCTAATAAAGTTAATGAATACAAGGTTTGTGAAAAAGGTTGTGTTTGAAGTGTACAAGATTTAACCCCTAGATCTTTTAGTTAAAATGCATTAGCACGATGGCGCTATTTTGAAGCCTTTTTTCATGATTTTTCTTCACTATAGTGCAGCAAAATCACTGAGGTATTAAATGATAAAGACTCATAGTATATATCGTCCAGAAGCCTCCATGTATCACTGCTCTATAAAATGTTACCTGTGCTATGGCATATGATTAAGTTAATATCAATGCTTATGAATGTTTGCAGAAAGGAGATGACATACATCTTAAAAATGGCAAACTTGAGGCTGTGCTTGACAAGAGTGGTAGGATTACCGGACTGTATTTGAACGGATCCAAACGGTTAGCATTAGTCGCTTTTAGGATTGTCTTATATTACTTCTAGGACTGGTTTTTCAATCAAATGTCAAAAATATCTTTGAGATTGAGATTTTTGTATGCAATTTCGTGGCGTTAAATAAATCATAGATTTTGCTTTGAGTGAGCTAATTGGTTGCGTCATGATCTCGGAATAAATCCTAGCATTAAGCTCAGTCTGAGTATTGTGAATAATTTTGATACAATTTTTCAGAAACGGCATTGCGACGGGATGCTTTGGCAATCAGATGGTGATCTTTGATGATGTTCCGCTGTACTGGGACGCATGGGATGTGATGGACTACCATCTAGAAACCAGGTTATTTTTTGCGTAGTGAACGCTATAATATAGCAATTTACGCTTATCTCTAAAATTGTGATAATTATCATCCAGTAGCCCACTGCAGCGATAGCATACTTTTACTCGTTCAAATAAAGTTTGGCATATCTCTTAGAATTTATTCTTTTAACTTTCAATGGAGTGCATTTTATTAAGGCGTATCTTGCTGCATTTGTGATAGTATTTTGGCGTGATGTGGTGTAATTGATAATTGCTTTGCGGCAAAAGTTTTGTATCCGAAGTTCATGTTTCATTAAACCATTGCCAAACAGAAACACTTACCGTAGATGTTCATGATCACAAACGTAAGATAATTTTATGTGCTTTGTTTACGCGCACTATGTAGTTTTTCTTACAGTTTCTTATTTTATGACTTGTTGCAGAAAGCCGGTGGTGGAAGCCGTCCGGCCTGCATCTATTGCGGCCAATGGGCCTCTCAGAGCTTCAGTCGAGGTTTGCAGTTATTGATTCATCTTATCTCTCAGTCTTGTTACCCATTCGTGTGAAATGTCGTCGTTGTTGTTGTTGTTGTTTATTCACAAAGCTTCAATCAATGCAACAGCAGACATAAATTTAAAAAATACGTACGATAAGCAAAGAAATGTAGGAATGTCAAAAGAGGAAACAGATTTCCTGTTTGAGTAAAACCATACAGCAATTATGCTCATAGCTAAACCCTATGACAAACCTATTGTCACTTTAGAAATTATAGATTTTCACAAATTAAACAAAGAAAAATGAAATAACAACACTGTGAAATACTAAATAGAAAATGAACAATATTTAATGAAACTATAAATTAGCTGCAGAGTAGCAGAAATTAACAGTGGCATGGAATTACGCAAATAAAAGTTTCTCTGAATTTATATTTAATGAATAAAAAAAATCAAACTAATTTCATGCCTAAGGTATACAAAAATTTAAAAAAACATTAACTTCAAACTATGCCCAATCCTCAACACGTCAAGCCAGGAGCCATAGGCCACACGATGCATTCATCTTCGATGAGTTTTTTTTTGGGTTTGTCAATTTTGTATTTGAATTTGTTCTATAAATATATAAAACAGATGGTTGGTTGGTTTTTCAGATTGTTTAGGGATGTTCATAATATGAATCGTAAGCACATTGTTATATAAGACAGATATGATGCCAAAATTCTAATAATGAAAGTTTCACAATGTTTTCTATGGTGTAAGGTGTCGATACGGATCAGTGATGTAAGTCACATAAAACAGATCATCAGTCTCGATGCCGACTCTCCGTATCTGCAGTTTCACACTGAGGTATGCTATCCATGCTTATTAGCTCTTGATTCTAGTTCAAAAATTTAAGTGTCTTTCATTGAAGAACTTGTAAAAAATATGTTTTTAAGATTCAATTACCGGCATGCTGAAAGACCTTTTTAATTTCTCTTAAAATATACAAAGAAATTCTAAACATGCAATCTAGAAAATAGAACTATCAATGCACTTAAAATGAATAGTTGTGTACAATTAAATGCAGACTGTTGCAAATGTAGTATTTAAAAAGGCATTTCAAAAGTTATTGATGCATAATTGATAGAATCCTAAACAAATAGTTATCAGTTAGAGGCTGAAGGTATATTTACTTACCGTAGTTACCCTCCCTCCAGTTGCTAACTTTATAATTGTCGCCATAGATCCCATAGAAATCCCTATAAAACACGCTGCATCTTGAAATTTTTTCACTCTGCCCGGCGATTTCCAGCATTGCAATCTTCAGCGTCACGCAGATCTGACAGTTTTGTTAAAATTATGTGACAGGTGGAGTGGCACGAAAGTCACAAGTTCCTCAAGGTGGAGTTCCAGGTGGATGTCGTGAGTCCAGAGGCGACGTACGAGATCCAGTTTGGACATCTGCGCAGGCCGACGCACTTCAACACCTCATGGGACTGGGCAAAGTTTGAGGTGTCTCATTCTTTTTATTAATCTATTTATTGTTTAAGTTTCCCGATGACGTCATTAGATGCCGAACGGACTCTAAACCCATTATTTATTTTTTTATTATGTTTGTTAGAATAGTGATTCGATGCAACTCGCAATTTGACTTCAGCGTTTTAGAAAGTTGTTCGATAAATGCATTTTTTTTCTGATATTTGTGAAATCAAACTGTTTAGCATTGACATTTCTTTATTGCTATGTTGGTATTACTTTATTGATCAAGTCGATTGATCAGTCGATTTTATTGGTATAACTGTACTAAAATTATATGAAGAATTTTGATTGTGCATTGTGTTCATTGATGACTGTTTATTGTAAGGTGTACAGCGAAGACTGTATGCATTGAAGGTGTGTGGTCACAAGTGGGCCGACCTGTCGGAGTACAACTACGGTGTAGCGGTACTCAATGACTGCAAGTACGGCTGGTCCTGCATCAACAACGTCCTCCGTCTCTCACTGTCAGTCTATCACAGGGCTATATCTTCTGATACGGTATATAAAGCAGTATCTACAGATACATTATATGATGCAGTATCTACAGATATGTTATATGATGCAGTATCTACAGATACATTATATGATGCAGTATCTACAGACACATTATATAATGCAGTATCTACAGATACATTATATGATGCAGTATCTACAGATACATTATGTGATGCAGTATCTACAGATATGTTATATGATGCAGTATCTACAGATACATTATATGATGCAGTATCTACAGATACATTATATGATGCAGTATCTACAGATACATTATATGATGCAGTATCTACAGATACATTATGTGATGCAGTATCTACAGATACATTATATGATACAGTATTTACAGATACATTACATATGATGGAGTATCTAGAGAAAATTATATGATGCATTATCTACAGATACATTACATGATACAGAGGCAATTTCTACTCGATAGGATCTATTGATATGAAAATGTCTTTGGTTATAACAAAATATAAATAGAATTTTTTTTAAAGACAGTGAAATATAAGATCTAAAATGTTTTAATTTCCGTATATCAGTTGTTTTTTTTGGTTGCTTTTTATACGATTGACGAAAGCTGTCTTTTAAATTTCTTTGCTTTTCTACTTCATTGTATGGCTTTCAGAGCAGCAAAATATTTAAAATACTGGAAAGTAATATTGAAAACGCTTCAAAATATGGATGAATTTTTGCTTTGTGACAATATGAATAATGATGATGCTTTGTTGTACGACATTTGTTTGTTTTTTGTTGGTCTATGAAACTTTTACTATATTATAGAATTAATAATTATTGTTCTGGGCGTTGCAATATTTGATCTGCACGATGTGTAAATTCTGTGATGCATTGTGTCAGTTTGAGGTCTCCGAAGTCCCCTGATGAGTTTGCTGATATGGGCGTCCACTCATTCACATATGCCCTCATGCCTCACACTGGTTTGTAGCTTGTTGGCTTTAGACTATAAATTAGGTAAATTCTACTTCATTTGTGCCTAAGAAGAGTGTCTTATAAGTCATTCTGCATCGCCAGATTTTGTTTGAACTTGTTGCTGTTGTTTGAACTTGAATTTAGATCTAGGCTAAGATGCATTTATTTATTTTTTTTCAGATCTCCATTTCTGACGCTGGTTCCTATCTCGCCTTTAGCTATCTCTGACACAATTTTTTTTAAATTATCACTTGCCCTGTTTTCTTCACGATTTGTTTCTTTTGAGACCCATTGTTATACTGCTCATTCTTAGTACTTACTGACCTCTTTATCGTAAACACTTTTTTGTGCAATTCTTTCACACTTGTTAGTGAAAGAATAGTTCTTTCGTGATTTATGAAAATAATTTTTGGCATGATTTTCCTTTGTAATGCGATTTTTCTACTTCCAATGAGTCTAAAAATATGCGTGCGATAAAAAACCTTTTTTCTATGTATGTGGTTCTCAAGTGTGATGCTGCTTGTATGCTTACAGGAACGTTTCAGAGTGCCGGTGTGATACAAGCAGCGTACAACCTCAACAACAGACTGCGTGTGGTTGATGTTGCATCGGCTCCCTCTCAGTCACAGAGTTTTGTGACAATCGATGAACCGGCCGTAGTCTTGGAGGCTGTTAAACAGGTCAGAATTTTTGTTAATATTCTGATAGTAATAGTATACAGTCTAATTTGTTACAGCGCCATAGCAAGTCTACGACAATTCTAGGGCGCTTTACAATCCGTGCAAGTTAGGCAAATAACTGACGAATAATATCGACACGCAGCAATGCTGAGGACATGATCTAGCAAATAGTTCAGTCTTCAGCATAGACTTGAACAATTCCAAGTGTAGGAGCGAGCCGAGTGACCGATGTTGTATTTCGGTCAATAATATCAGGTCATTTGGCGCCAGGATGGACTGTAAACTCGTTACTATTATTGTTATTATCTGCCATATTTTTGTCTTCAGTTTGTAATAACAATATACACACACACACACTAGCGTTTTGTAGCCGCATACCCCGCTTACGCATGGGTAGGCCATTTGCATTAGTAATAGCATTTGTAATAGCAGTATAACAAGTTTTTAAAAACTTTAAACACTTGTTATATTGAGATCGTCATTACTTGTTATACTTTGCAATATTAAAATTTTAGCTGCTTTTATTTTCGTATGAGACATTAATTATGTGCTAGCATACAGAATGCAGTTGAGTAGTGAGTCTTTTCAGCTCTACAAATACTGGAAAAGAAACTAATGGCCATCAATTTTGGCGGGAGATCCAGTTACTTCATATTTAGCTTTAAATTTTTAAGTAGAATAGGATTTTCAAAATTTGTTGGCCACTCGACAATTTTTGTGCGGTTTGTGTTCAATTTTATATATTTAATTCAACTCAAATGGACTCGTACGCAGGCTGAAGATAAAAGCAATGCGGTGGTTCTGAGATTCTACGAGGCTTATGGCAGCCATGTATCGGTCAACATTAAGTTGCCAACGTCTGTCACATCCGCGCAAGTGTAAGTGTGCAATAATTTAGCAAATTAAATTGCTATACTAGTATTACTTTGTTAGCAGGCTGTTGCTCTCGGCTGTCATGTAGCAACCATACCTGTGTTTAAAGCTTTGTTAGAATTAGGTAATTTAGATGTTTTTCTTATACGTTAACACATCTACCGTAAAAATCCAGCTTCAATATAAACGTCTAACCGGTGTTAACATGGACACGGCATTACAGGCTTGCCTGTAGCGCATAAGAATGGACATTAAAACCGATGATGATTATTATTAGTATTTATGTGCTATCTAAATTCATGTGTGATCTGAAATATTAGCAACAATGGTTTATGCTTTTATTGAGAACTATTATTGTAGGCTAACACCAATATTGAAACTCGTATTACTGCCATAATTAATATCACTATAATACTACTGAACAAATTCATCCAGTAAGGACGATGATTCCTGTGGGCTATTAGATTAATTTTTAGTTAATTCAACGCTTTCTCCTTGGTTGTGAATCAGTCGTGTACTTTGATAAGTGTAGAAATTAGAACACACGCATTTGTTAATTTGATAAAGTGTAATGTTCTCTTCGATTTCAGGTGTGATCTGTTGGAGAGGCCAACTGAAGGAGGAAAGCTGTCGCTCAGTGGTAACACTGTACAGCTGGCATTCAGACCATTCCAGATTATGTCACTGCTGCTACACTTCTAGAACAAGCCTATTGCTAAAAACGAACTGTATTTAATAGCCAGCCTTATTGCATGTGAATATTCTATAATACAGATGTTGTTACCATCATCGCAATGCTATGATTTTACAATGCTAGGAGATTCAGTGAGCGAAGAAGATAACTGACTGCCAATTGAAAAGAATTTGAAATGACTAAAAGTGGACGTGATTTTGTATTAACTCTTTAATCCCTGCCTATTATGAAAAAAGCATGACGTTTACGCCTGACTATGCTGGCGGCTGGAGGCCTCATAAAACCTGACGTTTATTGGCATTTTTGCCAACGAAGTAGTAAAAAATGGTATCTGATGAAGTTTCATAGAATCTATGACAACGTCATAACCTACGTCATAATCATATCAATATTTTAAATTGGCAACGGCTAAGTTGGAGGTATTTCAATTTCACATATCCTACTTCAAAAATAGGGGTGTATTTTGGAATGGGACCCGATTCCTGAAAATTCTGAAAAAATTATACTTGATCCCCATGATATATAGGTCAATATTGAGGCAGGATTTTTTGCAAAATGGAATAAGATATTTTGCAAAAAAATAAAAATTTCCTAAAAAAACGCTAAAAAAATTCTCACAAAATTCACGGATATTCTTCAGAATACATAGGTCAAAAGTGAGGCGGTATTTTTGTGCAAAATGAAAAATTAATTTTGATAAAAATGGTAGAACATAATTAATTCTTGTAACAAAAAGTGCAAATCCCTTTAAGAATTTGGCTACTTTAAATTTAATTTCTGGACGCGACAAAGCCCTTCAAAATTAATTAAATCGGACGCGGCCAGGCCGCATGTTGAGATTTAATTTAAAGTCGCCAAATCCCTTTAAAACTTAATTAACGTTGACAAAACCCTTCAAAATTAATTAACTTGGATGCGTCCAGGCCGCGTTCGGGGATTGAATTTAAAGTCGCCAAATCCCTTTAAGGACTAAGAAATTGATTTAATAATGCAATGGGAAAACTGCAGTTCTGAGCCTTATGATGTCTGCGAAATGTTAAGTGATTTAGTTAATACACTTGGATCTACATGTATTTAAGTAATACTAGTAGTTTGACTTTCATATGGTCGAAACGTTAATGTGCTGTAAGTATCAATATTCCTGTGGCTGTCAATGTCCAGTAACTTTATGAATATTTTTGATTTTGCATGTCGCTATAATTATATGGCTGCTATTTATGGCTATGCCCTGACGAATGATTGGCATTTTCAAGGACTCATTATATTTCATTTCAAGCTCTATTAAAATTGTATTTGAGCTAAGTTAGAACATCTTCCAGAAATTTGCCTTCAAATTAATTTGTGTGCTGATTTTCGATGTCTTCTCTGTAGTTAGTTAACATTGAATCGCTTCGCTTATAATCACAAATTGATTGGTCTGATATTGAGGCATCTGTAGCAACTGCAAGCTCATTTCTAGCTTCAGTATTGGCCAAGCTACAGCTTTAAAAAAATTCTCTAAGCTGTAGCTTGGCCAATGCTGAAGCTAAAAATATGCTTGTAGTTGCTATAGACTGCTAAACTGGTCTTTTATAATAACAAGTAGACTCAATTTTACTTCCGGTAGCGACCGGTAGCTACCGAAAGCAAAATTGAACGTTGTTAAAACCCTTTTGAAATAAATCCGGTAGCGACCGGTAGCTACCAAGAGCAAAATTGAACGTTGCCAAAACCCTTTTGAAATATATCCGGTAGCGACCGGTAGCTACCGAAAGCTAAATTGAACGTTGCCGAAACACTTTTGAAATAAATCCGGTAGCGAGCGGTAGCTATGGAAACCAAAATTTAACGTTGCCAAAACCCATTTGAAATAAATCCGGTTGCAAACGGTAGCTACCGAAAGCAAAATAGAGCGTTGCCAAAACCCTTTTAAAATAAAGGCAGCGATGACCGGTTCCTACCGGATAAAAAAAATATTTTGAAGCTTTGTTTTACAATGAAAATCTCTTGGGTTTGTTGCAAAAATGATACGCTGTGATGCAACGTTTTCTCAGATTTGAACACTTTTTACATAAAATGTGCAAAACTGTGCAAAATTGAACGTGGAGGCTTTGTATGTCTTCAAATTTCAATCTCAATCAACTTTTTAATTTGGCACTTGAAAATAAAATACATTCTTTCACTTCTTTACAATGCTCGCATTTGGTTCCATCCTGCTGCGATTTGAATTATTTTTGAAGAAAGATATGTGAAATTGAAATACCTCCAACTTAGCCGTTGACAGTTTGAAATATTGCCATGATGACCTTGTCATAGATTCCATGAAACTTCATCGGGTACTATTTTTTACATATCTCAAGTTTTAGAAGTCAGATTATGCAAACATAAACCCCCCACACAAAATTTTATTGGTTGTTGACTAAATTGGATCTATAAGACTTAACCAATTTAGTCAACAAACACAAAAAATTGGTGTGGTGGGGGCCTATATCATCCACTTAGTGGATGATTTCGTTCAAAACGAGCAGTTCGTGCAAAATTGAACTAATCATCCACTTAGTGGATGAATTAGTTCAAAATGAGCAGTTTGTGCAAAATTCATATTTTTGGCTTTCATAGGAGCCGAGATTCAGATTTTGGAAAATTGGACCAATTTCGCTGGCAAAAATGCCACTTTGACACCACTGCATTTAACTATAGTTAAAAACTGAATATACAGCACTTTTAATGTATTCTTACTACATAGTTGAATAATTCACATAACTTATTAAATCGATCAGAAAATGGAACCTCTAGGATTCTATGCAGTTTGATTTTTTTCTGTAGGCTCTACCATATTTTCATCTGTCGCATTCTGATCAAATTCACACAAGTTTAAATATAATTTTTAAATGCTACTTGATAGCCTAACAATTTCTTTTTATTGCAAAGCAATAGCACACAATTTATTGAACAGGTACAGTAAAGGTTATTATTATTATTAGCACAAGGCATTCCAACTATCCGATATTACAAGCACTATTTTAAATAACATCGTTCTAGACACCAAATATTTAAAAGGCCTACTAACAGGCCTTCGCGTATAGCCTTTGCTAGAATAGTGCAATTTGACAAAATGTAGTCAAAGCTTTTTTGCTACCAATTGAAACGAGACTACTAAGACCATAAACTACTAACTACCATACCATAAAAACAGTAAAAAAGTTATTTGAAAATATATATCAGAAATTATCTCATCAAAATCAACACTATGTCAAACTATCACCTGTCATTCGTAACACGTTATTTCTCAACTTTGAAATAACGTTCTGTTTGCCGGAATCATTCACTTTCTTTAGGAAAAATTCATTCTAATGCAGATCCATTGCCACGATCTGTGTCCAGTGGATCGAATGTAAAAACAAATTCAGAATCGATTGCTTACAATTCAATATCTGATCCGTCCAATCCATAATTCAATCCAAGATCTCTTCAGCAAATCAGTACCATTATCTCTGCATTCTAATGTATTCAGAATCTCCTGGAATACATCTGATGCTCAGTACTAAAAACTAGTCACGCTAGCAGGACATCACTGCTCTTAGGTGATCCAACACCCAGTGAATTCAATGTCCAGTGGATTCACTGTTGGTCCACTGGTCAGTGATGGATCTAGTGGATCTAATCAGTGGGTCCAGTGGATCATGTCCAGTAGTGAATCCAATGGTGGATCTAAGCAGCCCCTGTGTGCAGCCTCAGCAGACGTTTGATTCTGCGTAACAGAGCCGTGACAAACCCGTAGCGCGTCCTGCTTCTTGTGTAGTCCTGCGCCAAACAGCGGCATCGATAAGAAATAAAGATCTTTAAACAATGCAACAGCATAATGATGTCAACTGCCGCTCATAACAGGAATTAATTATATCAGCCAGATAATACCTCTCGTCAACATTCACAACCATAAAAATATACCTGGTCAACATATTAAAACTCTCAAAATAAAAATACAGTAACAAATATAAAGATAGCGATAGCTGAAAACCATTAAATGTACACATAGCAACAGCTGAAAAAAGACTAAATGTACTTCGACACTTGCCGTATATTTTGCATTTTGAACATTTGAAACGTCAAATGAATTTTCAGAAGATTAAGACTGAAAGTTCAGCCCAAAATGCATCAGACCACCATCAATGTCCATAGATTTCATCCCCCAGAGCATGACTGCGCTTATAAGCTTCAATATCACACACATGGGCAGATCTAGTGCTTTTTTACGGCAAGGCCTAAGTCTACCACCCCACCTTTGATGGAGCAGCCACGGCTAGAACTTCTTTTATAATAAAGTTACTAAACGATCCAAAACTTTCGAAAAAACTAGTGTCAACTATCCAACAAAATGTTATGACCCCTTTAAATCTTCTCTGATCAGACGGCAAATAATGATAATAAAAATGCGCTTAAAGTCCGTTTCGGTCATCGTAGACCTATAAAATATATATACACAGTTATAGACGTACTAGAAAAATACTTAAAATAAATGCATATCCCAACAACATGTGAAGCCTATACCACCTAACCCGCAACAGACCTGTTCCATGTCGTGTAGGCGCTTGAAGAGTGCGTCGTTGATGCATGTTAGGGCCTCGCGCTTGAGCTGATCGAGCTGCTCGCGCGACACGCCTGCACTCACGTTCGCGTCCTCGTCGCTCGCCGCACACACACTCGGCGACGCAAACGTGTTGTCTGTCGCACGCGCCGCAGACGTATCAATTCACAATAATACCGACCTCGTGCGCTTTTTTTGCTAATTTATGCAATATCAAATACGTTTATGGATGTTGAATTGAGATTTTAGAACTGTGTGTACTGCCTGACTATTACAGTCCAAAGAATCGCTTTGTCCTCTTTCGTTGCCTTTTAGAGCTCGCCCAGGGAACTCTGGGCTCTTTTTACTCCCATCTGCCGGGTTAAGGTTCAACCAAAATAACCATAAAATACAGTACGGTACCTGTAGTAATTAAAATCTTGTCATTAATTTCTACTTTAGTACATATTGTACTGTGTTAAAAGATTAATTAGGATATTGTGTTAATTCAAAAATAAATATAGCATATAATTCACATACGTGACAATGAAAGAACAGGATGAAAAAAAATACAGACTAACCTTGGCATTTGCCATCGCCAGTAAACTATACTTTTGTCAAGCGCCCGATATGCTGCCTAAACAATGATGCTGCACACCATGATGACGCATTTCCCAAATGAAGATAGCTGCTGAGCTAAATTCTAGGAGATACTTGTGCATTCAAACCATTTATTTAGCTGAAACGATGAGTTACTACAATTTTGATTGTTTTATTATAAATTGTTAATTTTGCTTTCCTGCAGCATCTTGCAAAGAACCTAAAGTGCAAGTTTTATGACAAACCGTTAAGACGCCGCATCTGTTTCTTGGCGTTGAGCTTGAAGAGAGAAGTTTTTGAGTCAGTCGGAGTGCAGTTGATGAGATAGAACTCGAGGTGGCGCCACAGTAGAAACATGCAGCTCTCTATGATGTCTAGCAAGGCCGTTAGGAATAATCGCGGAATAACAAAAAAAACAGCATAAACTACAATCTTAATAATCGTTCGTTCGATGACATGCACTGACAAACTCGACAACTATTCGTTGCGATGCGGAGCACAGAATAACAAATTTTAAGGTGAAACAAGTCTATTTCTAGACTAAACAAGTTTAACCAAAGTTGCAGCTCAGATATACAAAATTTCTGACATTCCAAAAGGTAAAACAATAATCCAAATTTACCACAGCTTCTACATTATAACGACTGCAATTAAGATATGGTAGCCAATCAGACTGCAATTATTCACATCACAGCTTCGTTTAAAAAAATACTTAATTTAATATAGATAATACTGTATATATTTAAAATTCCAGGAAGGCCTTGAATCAATGTAAAGAATTTGTGGTGGAGGATACAAGAGACGAGCCGGAGCTGCTCAGACTTGTAGGTGAGCTTCTGCTCAATGTGCTGCATCGCCAACTGAGTCCTCTTCTGCGTCGATAGCTTCTCATACGCCTCGTCCACTACGTACAACTACGCACCAAATGGGTCTATAGTATACAAATTATGGCTGATATAGTTCATCCATTTCTATGACAACAACAAATGATACAACACCGGATGATTCACCGCATGATTATCGGATAAACCTGATGAAAACCACAATGCCATCACGTTAAAATGACCCCCTATGGCAAAAAAAATGACCGTAATGGATTGTCAGCGTATGAAATACAACAAAACTTGATCATATCTGCTTCCTCAATCGTTTGTTTTAGGCGCATTATGAGCACGGAGCAGCTATGACTGTTCGCGATAAATTTGTCATGTCTTTTCCACATCCAGCATATGATAACTTCCAAGAATCCGACAAAAGAATAACATTTAATTAAATATAAAAATTACAACATTTTCAGAAACCTTACAACAAGCCACTAAACGATCACGGAACAGTTATTGTGATCATCAATCGTTGCCATGACAACTCACGTCCTTCAGTTCGTCGAGTGACACATCAGAGACGGTTGCGTGCTTGCGGTGGAGCTGTTTGTGTGAGTCGAGAGTGAATGTGAAGAGCTGTGTGGCATTGTGTAGCAGGTGCACCACTACGCCAAGGTTGGGCGGGCGCGACGCACTCAGGCTCGCCCTGTGACCCGTATCTAACCAATCAGCAACAAGCAAGCTTGTCCATGACCTGTATCCAGCGAATGAGCATCGTATTTGACCCATATCTAGTCACTCACCATCCAGCAAACTTATGTGACTCCCGTCTAGCCAATCAGCATCAAATACGCTGATCTATGACCCACATCTAGCCAATCAGCATCAAGCAAGCGTGTCTGTGACTCGCATCTCACCAGTCAGCATCAAGCACGCTTATCTATTATGTGCATCTGTCTCCTTCAGCTGCAAGCAACCCACCCTAACAACCACATTGAAAAAAAAATCTTTTCTAAATTTAATAATGTCTTTACTGGATAGAAAATAGATACATTGTATCACACACGATGCCACAACTTTAACAATGTTAACTTTTAGCAATTTAAATCGTCAAGCATGTCAACAACAAAACCACAGGAAGAATACAATAATAATAAAAGACGAGAACCACTGCTTTCAACATGGAATGGCCGCAGACAGACAAAATAAATAATCTTCTTGTTGTTTTAAAATTTAAAGACCGCGTGTGAGTAACGAAGACTACTAGTCCCATTCTGTGTAAGAAGCCGCAGAACTGCTCCCCCTTCCTTAGTCGCCTTTTACAACTCGCCCGAGAAACTCTGCAGTGTCCTAACTTGACACGACCCATTTTGCTCAGCAAACCTGACGAAGGTGCTTGATGACAATTATTATTGCTCAGTCCTAAATTCATGCCAAATATGCACCATATTGACCCAGCGTTTTGTCTTTTCCCCTCGATGTCGTGTTCTCCATTTCAAAAACGAACTCACGAAAGGGGGGGGAGGGGGAGATGCTGAGACAGAGATTTTTCACAAAAGAGACAGAGATTTTTCACTAAAAGGTACCCATATGCTGTCTGCTATATGCCTAGTGCTCAACACCTATATATACGACGCTTAGCAAGCTAATCGCACTCAAAATATCTTCAACACTCACTCTCAAACCACTTTCTTTTCCTTTGAACAAATTGCTTGATAAATTGCTCAATTGCTCGACAAATTGCTCTATAAAACAACTGCCAGACAATTGCTCGATCGGACCTCAAACTGCTCGGAAAGAGAGCAATTGCTCGAAAAGTGAGAACACCGGAGTTCTGGGCTGCAAGTCTATTCTTTGTTCCCCGATGAAAATCCCAGAGAATAAAACAGATAATCGATCTAATTTATCTAAAAGAAAAAATCCTCTCTATCTAAAAGATTGCAGGTCTTAAAAAGGTAGCAATTTTGTCATGCGCTCATTTTCACTTGTATTTAAAAATAAATGGACTAAACATACCTTCAAAAGTAGATAGATCCTGAGACAGGCCTTCCACTAAACTCGGCTCAAACAGAATGCGAAACCGTTTCGACGATGAACCTGTTGGGAAAGAAATATTCCAAATTCAGACCATTCCACGCACCAGTAGGTTTTATCCAGGAATTCTCAAAACAATAAATCAACTATAGTGTATATCAGCCATCAACACACAAAAAAAATATTTACTATTGCGCAACGAATATGAAGAGATTTCATGACCCCGATAAAATTCGTTTATAGACCAAGATAAACAAAACAAAATTCTGTCACTTAAAATGTTAAACATGACTATTTTAAAACAAAACGCAATGGACATGATAAAACTATCTAAAAAACTTCACACGAAAAACATGGCAACTACACTTTTTCGATTAAAACTATGCTATACTGGTGGTGGTGGTCTGAGTTTAAGAACTGTGTGTAGTAATAAAGACTGCTACACTCCGATGCCAATATGCTATACGGTATATCCTTGCACTGCCATTCTGGACTGCTTTGTTTTGATTTTGACAGTTTACGGGCCGTGTGTAGTAACGAAGACTATAGCAGTCCGGTTCTGTACCAGAGAGCCGGCACAGAACCGCTCCCCATTCCTTAGTTGCCTTCTACGACTCACCCGGGGAGCCCTGGGGTGCAAGCAAACTTATTACCCCGGCTTGAAGGGGGTACCGCACCAGCATAAAAAAAATAATAACATAATAAATAATAAAATAAAGAAACAATAATAAATAATAAATAAATAAATAATTAAAAATATAAAATAATAATAAACTGACCAGACTTGCTGACAAGGGACCGACAGAGCGTCACGACGTTCGCAACCACCTCCTGCACCGCAATCTGCATGCGCGCAGGGTCCTCCGCCCCCCCCTCGCCCCCCTGCCCCCCCTCCCCTGCCCCGGCGGGGACGCCCTCTCGCTCGTAGCGCAGGTGTTGTCGCTCGCTGAGCGTGTACTTGGAAAGGAGAGCGAGCATCTGGCGCTGGAGACGACTGACAACCGCGCGCGACTCCACGTCCGCGGAGAACAAGAGAAGCTCGTCTAGGCTGTCTGTGCGGCACAGGGAACAGGGCTCTTGATGACTGATGGGTAATTAGTAACTGTTAATAGTTAAAACATTATAATTATATAATAAACGTGTAATATAGAGAACTTGGCTCTTTAGTTAGTAATCAGCCGCTAATTAGTAAACGACACAGAGACACAAGGCTATTTAAATCAGTAATTAGCTGCTAATATGTAACATACAGAACAAGGATTATTAACAGCAACTAGTCGATAATAAATGTGTAACTCTCTCTTTTTGAGAGTATAAAAACGTTGTGTGAACAAAGGCCATTACAGTCCGGTTCAGTGCCTAGGCTTCGACTTTGCCAAGCAAAGAACCGCTCCCCCTACTTTAGTCGCCTTTTATGACTCGCCCGAGGAGCTCTGGGCTGCAGGTTAATCTTCGTTGCTCGGCCTGCAGGAGTTACAAGCACTCATCAGCCAAGCGTTGACAGTGCAAGATTCACTCTCTGACCATCGAAGGCCGCTCTGCCGATGACGGCGGTGGTGAGCTGGAGCTCCTCCAGGGACTCAAGGGAGTGGGTTGTGTGGCGGTCGCGCAGGATCGTGAGAAAGACGTCCGCATGCGCCACCACAAACCTCAGCACCTACGCCACCACAAACCTCAGCACCTGCGCCACCACAAACCTCAGCACCTGCGCCACCACAAACCTCAGCACCTATGCTACCACAAACCTCAGCACTAGCACCACCACAAACCTCAGCACCCGTGCCACCACAAATTCCGGCGTGATTCAAGCACCGATAGGTCAGTCTATAGATGATCCGCATTTTTATCATAATAAACGTTCATGTAATCTACCACTAACCGGATAGTGTACATCAGAAATAACACAATTTAAGTCTCTCAACTACTGCTTTCCATCAATATTTTGATTTTTTTCTTGCCACATTCTATTTTCATATAATTTTCTAATTAATTTTGCCACTGCGCAATTCTGAAACAAAAAACTCATAATCGTTTCTTAGCCACATTTATATTTTATATTTTATTTATTTTTTGCAGCACACATGCGATAGTCAGTTTATTGCGTTTCGTATCACTCATACCTAAATTCTGATGTTGTACCTGGCTGGCTGCGAGGTGATTGTCGGGTCCATAGGAGGTCAGCAAGGCCAGACAGAGGTGAAGAACAGGGAACAGAATCTGCTGCCGGTAGCGCATCAGAGCCGACGGCACGAACCCATCAAACCGACTGCGGAACAGCACAAGCAGGTTGTATAAGCATAGAGGACAACGAATATGACAACAAAAAGGACACCAAATGTAATGACATAAAGTAGCTCTAGTATAACGTAGATCATTGTTCAACATGGGTAACAAAATCAAATTGCAATAGATGACTGGCACTGTCTGCTCCATTTAGACAACTCTGCAAAGCTTATGAAATATTGTGTGAAATTATTATGTACAATTTGTCTCCAAATACTCAAAAAGAACTGAAGAACACACCGATCGAACTCCGGTCTGAAGTTAAAGACGGAGCACTCGGCGAGCCGCGCAGTAACGGAGCAGCCGAGCAGCGTGCGAGCGCCGGCCAGGCTGCCCGCTATGCGCGTCAACAGGCACTGCACAGGACACAAACGGCCTAGTTTATTTGGTAACTGAAATTTCATAGGATATATCATTAAGTCATCATTTACACCACCACCAGATCATCATTCACATTACCATTATATCATAATTTACAGCACAATTATATCATCATTTGCATCATCATTACATCACCATTACATCATCATTACAGCATAATTACATCATCATTTACATCATCATTACATCATTATCCCACCACATCAACCATACCACTCTTTCAACACAACATCAGCCTTACAAACAGCAGTCAGTCCTCCACTCACAATCTTTGACTGGAAGATGTAGAGAGTGCGCAGCGGGCGCGGGTTGGGCCCGAGCAGCTCCTGCAGCTGGTCGTTGTCGGCGAGCAAACTGTCGACGAGGTGCTGCAGGTAGCCGCGCAGCGTCAGGTGACCCACCCAGCTCTGTGTCGACGAGTCGAGGCCGACGATTGACTCGATGGCCGCCAGCGCCAGCATCTGAACACAGCCGCGGCAACGTGACGCTCGGCAAATGTACACTCAACTATCTCCACAACGTAATGCTCGGTAAACATACACATGACAATATCGTAGAGTCATAGCAAATGCTCGAATGGAGAGGTATTAAACATCACTTAAAAAGAAAAAAAAAAGTGTTAAAAAAAGTGTTATTGAAGTCAAACACGAAAAAGTCAAATAGACAGAAAATCTTGACTGCAGCAAGCGATGATGATGATTGACCATGCAATATTTAGTGATACCTGATTGATTCATCAATGATTGGCTTTAAAATTAAATATCGTAGTCAAACAAAGCAAAGAGGCCGTGGAAATAAACAAAACGAACATTTGTCACATCAAGACTCTAGTACCGCATTGTGTAACCAAATATATCCGTTTATGATTGACAATGGCAGCATCAATTAAACGCTCAGAATGATGCACAAAAACATTCCACCTAAAGTTGCCAATCAGAACCTAATTCTATCAAGGAGACATCAGTGGGAAAAGTGTAGTTGTACCCGGCCGACGTCGTGTCCGTCGCAGGCATCCTGACAGAGGATGTCCATCAGGTTCGGTCCATAGTGGTTGACGGTGCGGATCGTCTCTGCACACATGCGCTCGTACTCGCTCTCGTTGTTGAGCACGCGCGACGCCACGCAGTGATCCACTGCACGACCACGCGCCAAAATAGTTACAGGTACTAGAACGACTACGCTCCAAAATAATTACTTGAACAACCACGCGCCAAAACTACTATTTGAACGATGGCTTGCCAAAACCATTACTTAAGCGACAACTCGCCAAAGTAGTTAGTGAACGACGCACAAAAAATAATTAAGTGGACGACACACCAAAATATACTATGTAATAATAATATTTATTACGCTATCCAATTCATTGTTTCAGTGAAAAAGATTACCATATAAAAGAAATTATTCTTTTGGTGTTTTGCCTCATTGAAATTAGTGAATCTTAGAAGAAACACGGAAAAAAATACCACTGCACTCATTCAATGAAATGACAAAAAACAATATCATTCTGAACGAACAAATTAAATCATTCAAAAGCAAAATTAGAGTAACGTAATCGAAATAGTTATATCCGTAATTCAGTGCTTTCGCACTGCATTGCGCACATAGCTGATAGAACAACTCAAATATCTATTTAAATACGTACCGAATGCATAATTCATCCATGAACCCTGAGACACACTGACCTGAGAGTGTAACCTGGGTGGGTTTAGGCTTCTGCGCAATCTGGAGGTAGAAGAGAAGAGAGCCGTAAAGATATGCGCGAACTCGCTGGGTGCTCGCACCTGCAGCGACAATACAACAGATTTAAGCACGCGACGTCAATCAAACAAGAGTCCCCAAGTGTTTATAAAGTTAAGAACAATTAAAATGGCAGACACTCGCGTTCAGGCTTTAAATTCCTGGCAAATATATGGATGACTCTTCCAAAACATCCAAACATAATGATATTCACCAGTATATTGCTCTGTTCCTCACCACACAAACAATAATTGAACGTCTAAGAACAAAGGATCAATAAAAAATTCGTGGAAGGCCTTCGCCAAATGAGATAAATTTCGGTGACCCTTTCAATTACGCATTAGTATTTGGAATTTTCACAGGTTTAGCTGTGTTCGTGATGCGTAAGATCTTAAACGTAACTCCTTGACGCTAGTAATAACACGTGAATGAGTTCCTCATACCAATGCGTGATCGAAAGGAACGCCAACATTTTCACCGACTGCCACAAGAATTCCCTTACACCTGTAGGCCAGGGAACAAAGAATTGGCCTGCAGCGCAGAGCTCCCCGGGTGAGTCGTAAAAGGCGACTACAGAAGGGGGAGTGGTTCTGTGCCGGCTCTCTTCACAAAACCGGACTGCATCATTGTGCTGAACTACAAAAAAATCTAAATATAAAAATAATTTTCTGCCAATTTCGGCGATCGATAGATCAAGCTGACTGGGTACTGACTGCAGCGGATGATGTGTTCGAGCAGCCCCCGCAGCACCACCTGCAGCGCGAGTGCATAGCGTGCACGCGCGCCCGTCGCAGGCTCACACTGCAGCATCGACACGTCGCGCTGACTCAGCACCGCGGGCAGGCTCGTGTCCAGCAGCGCAACGTACGTCAGCGAGGGGTCAGCAGCAGCAGCAGCAGGGCTCTGCTGCGCACCGCTGCTGCTGATGAAGCACTGGCTTAGGTGAGCCATGAGGGTGAGGAGGACGCCGGCCACGGGAGACGTTAGCTCAGTCAGCGCGTCCGGCATGGACACCTGCGACAGAAGGGAACGAATGATCTTGTGAGAAAACATGCAGCTCATTGGCACAAATATATAGCATCATTCAAGCATCTAGCGTCATTCTAGCATCTAGCATTATGCTAGCATCTAGCATCATTCTAGCATCTAGCGTCATTCTAGCATCTAGCATTATGCTAGCATCTAGCATCATTCAAGCATCTAGCGTCATTCTAGCATCTAGCATTATGCTAGCATCTAGCGTCATTCAAGCATCTAGCATTATGCTAGCATCTAGCGTCATTCTAGCATCTAGCGTCATTCAAGCATCTAGCATTATGCTAGCATCTAGC
>JAQIWG010000760.1:0-29610 GCA_034695025.1 Chamaedrilus cognettii
ATATATCTAGCAGGGAATAAAGATATTGAGATCATTGTTACATCGGCTGAAGTATTTCCTCAATATCATTTATCCCCGCTGTGTCTTCCATTCCTTCGACAGCGGCAGTCCACAATGGGACAGCCTCGCAGTGAGCGGTCAGCGTCAGCATACATGTGACAATATCGTGGCGCCGCTAGCGGAAAGTAGGCTATCTATCATCCCGTTTGTCAGCCGTGTTTCTTCTGCTGTTTACCTCTGTGAAGTCGACAGAATTTTGAAATTGAGCGAGCCAGAATCCAGGCTGAAGTTTTGATATTTGTGCCCGAATCCTGGCTCTTTTGAATTCTTGCCTGAATCCAACTGAAGGGAGTGAGACGGAGGAGGGGGAGGGGAGATGGTGTCATAGTTTTGTAAAGGGTGTGGTATCTTCTACATCGTAGGCCTGCATCACAAGGGCATAATTTCGTTAGAATGGGAGTGAAACATTTTGTTCTTGTTTTTTATCCTGGCAATTTTCTCCCTTTTTATATCCTCAGTCATCTCTTACGCTTTTTGCACTATTCAACAATTCTGATTCAATCTACACCTTAATTCATGAATTTTTATAGAGGTTTGCGGTCATTAGAGACTAACTTTTCTCTTAAACACAAAGAGCTAATTTCTTTGGGAGTGCAAAGGCTTTACTGTGATTCGGGGGGGGGGGCAAGCCTCCTCAAGCCCCTACACTTGGCTACATGTGCGTCTCTGGTTTGCCGGTCGTTTGTTCTTCTGTTTGTTCTCCTATTCGTTGCTCTGTTTGCTCGTGCTAATTGAAGAGATGGCTTACGACGTCGTACAATCGCAGCGAGACCATCTCTTGAGATGCCGATGTCAATAACTTGATGGACGCACGACATGCTTTTTCAGGGCGCATTGTATAGGCTTGCCGCTGAGCCACGTTTGGAGGTAACATTTTACTATACAGCGCCATCCCAGAAATGTAACGCGTGAACAGTGGCTTAAGGCATGTCATGGCCTATTTTGCGAAGAACGCGGTGAAACATACAGGTGCCAAGATATACAAAGTTATACCTGTGATGGCAATGGTATTTAAGATAAAATGCATTGTAGGTGTATGCAGGCTTTAACGCCTAGTAGGATATTTGAGTTTAAATGCACTTTGCGGCTTTGCGGCTTTTCGGCCGCCTTTTTCATCATTTTTCTCCGCTGTATTGCAGCAAAACCAATGAGGTAATAACCCCTAGTCGGATATTTTAGTTAAAATGCATTAGCAGGATGGCGCTATTTTGAAGCCATTTTAATAATTTCTCTTCACTATAATGCAGCAAAACCAATTAGGTGTTAAGGAGATATAGTCGTAATTGAATTTGGCAAAGGGCGGTAGGCTGAACTTCAGTTCTGGGGTGGTTTGACTTTTCACTCGCCAGCCGAACTCGAGAGCGAAGGGGGGGGGTGCCGACAGACATTTTTGAGGTCATACGTACCAGTGTTTGCCTTTATTGACAGTCGTAGAGGTCATATATTGCACAATTTTGGAGAGGTTAAAACATTTTGGTGGGAGGTGGGGTTTTAAGTTTGTCGAAACCACATGTCAAATAAATAACAGTGAAACTTGTGAATTTTAAAACGCTAAAAAAGGTTTTTGTTAATTTTGGTAGGAGTTTTAATCCTCAAAAACCATCCAGTCTACGTACGGCACTGTTCTAACCTAGCTCAAAACAACGGAATAAAAAGCAAAATATGCTGCAAATTGTAAAGGACGAGAATCGGGCTGTGCACAGCTAAGAAAGCTCCTGAAGCCAGTGCTGGTCGTGCAACCGAGACGCAAAGCCAATTAAAGGCAAACCACGATCGCAACCGATGCGAAACCTGAAATTTTTTTATCGAATCGTCCAGCGAGAACAAATAAGGGCGGTTGAGGAGAAAATATTGCGTTGTCAGGAGGCAGGCGACCTTCTTCTTAAGTGTTCTGCCACTTGGCAGATCTCTGGTGTGCAAACTTCAAAGCTTGCCGATCTTAGAGTAGGTTTCTCTTCATTTCTGCAAATGACTAACTGCTGGTTGCTCGACCTCGATTTAAGTTCGATTTAGTTTTGTGGTCAAAACTAACAAATCAAATTATTCGATACAGTTCTCTCATAGATTTCCATTGGTTAAATCGGACTATAAAATTTAATCGCGCTTAAATCGCACTTAAATGGAGATCGAGCAACTAGTAATAAAATGCCCGTAGGACTTAACTTGACCGTATTTGCCTTATGCCGTCTTGTATAGCACTGGTGACATTTGCCTGTGGGCCCCCACGCCGATGTTCTACGCCATATTCGTCATTTTACTATACAAACTTGCGCGTATGTATGCATGTATACACTTGTAACGCATCAAAAATATATCATGCAAATGTGCGTGGACGTGGATGAAACATCATTTGCTTGAATCGTGGGTGCGTGAGTACGGTAAGATATCATTTGTTTCCAACGTTGTTAACAGCAAACTGCGAGATATCATTTTTGTTTGGCTCAATGCATACCATATTTAGTTGAGGATCATAATTAGTTGAAGGTCATTTGTACAAGATTTCGCTTTAGTCGCTAATTTGATTAAATATTTTGCGTTACAAAGACGTCAGATATTACGCTTTTTGTTTCTTTATGTTGCTATCGTAGAGAGTCAGTTTGTTACTGTCGTATAGCGAGACGGCATGGAAATCTGTTTGTGACAGTTGGCTGAACACAAAGTATGATTCGCTTGACATGTTAATCTATCAACCTCCTGGTTCTTTCTCGGGATTAAGGCTTCATATCCGGAGATAGCGCTTCGCTGGTTATTAAATATCAAACTGGTTCCATCTGCTTAGCAAATATCCACCCTCGATGTGATAACATGACGGACAAAAATGGCTATCTTCCGTTGATCGCTCCTTTGATTTAGAATTAGGATTATGTGAATTCTCATTGAAAGATTCTATGGACAGACCATAATCGCTTGTATAGCAGCTTTCAACGTTGGTTGCTCTATGTTCCATTGATGTGAATGCATATTGTGACATACTATGAACAGATCATCATCGCTTGTAGCGATATCTTCAGCTTTCAACTTTGGCTTGCTCTGAAATTTTTCACTGCGGATTTTTCAAAAAGACAGATTTTTTAGAAAGACGTTATGCATTTCTAGCCACTGGTTAATCCGATCTATTGAGGTTAGCACCATTGTTACTTTGCGAATCGTTGCTCTGTGAATCGTCACCTTCTGAGTCGTTTCTTTATGAATCGTTACTTTTAGAATCGTTACCATGCGAATCATTGCTCGGCGAATCGTTACTTTATTATTCGTTATATACGTAGCGTGTCGTTACTTTGTAAATCGTTGCTTTTCAAATTGTTACATTATGAATCGCTACCTTAAGAATCGTTGCGTTGGTAATCGTTGCCTTATGAATTATTGTTACATTGCGAATTGATAGCCTGCCTTGCGAATTATTGCTTTATGTTACTTTACGTTACTTTGAGAATCGCAACTTTATTTATCGTTATTTTGCGAATCGTTATACTTTATGAATAGTTACTTTGTGAATTGTTACTGTGCCAATCGCTACATTGCGAATCGTTTTTTGCAAATCGGTGCTTTACGAATCGCTACCTTGCCAATAGCGAATTGTTATGTTTGCCATACTGCGTGCGTCACGAATGCTCCACCGCTGACAGGACTTTGTCAAGCACCGCTTCGCTCGGCGAAGTTCATCACAATAGTATACCCTCGGTCATTGACCGAGTCTCCCTTTCCCGTCCCCCTTCCTGCGCTACCGCAGACTTCCGTCACCCCTCCGCCTTCCTGCCTTCGATCGCCTACCCATGTAACTCCATTATTTCTTTCTAGAATTAGCCAGCAACTCCTGCGCCAGTAAATAACAACTTTGTAGCTCCACAGTTTGGTTCAAATCGAATGTTGGAGAAGCGGCGAACGATGCAGCCTTTACCGGCATGAAAAACGTTGTAATCGAAACGCTAATAGTGAACTGACGTCACAGTGCATTTGGCTTCTACCGCTGCAAGCTCACGCGCGCACTAAGCAGTCAATGAAACTCTGACGGCGGGTCGCTATTTAGTATTTTGATTACAAACACGTTTCGCGCATCCAGGGATTCTATCTTTGTATCTCTGCATCGTTGCAAATTTTGCCGAATTGCATGCTGTCGTACATGGGTGCAAAAGTTGCATCGTTGGCGAGCAGCCTTTGATACGAATTAGTTTATAGCGGACTTAAACGCCTATCCGATAAATGATCCGGCGAGCCTAACTAGGCTACCGACATGACTTTTCCGCTTGGCTATGGTGTCTGTCTCAGCCTGGGCGGACTAGGGACAATGCCAATGTTGCCGGAGGGACGTCCCCGATACGATCGTCAGACCACGAAACTAACGAAAAACCCTCTAATGTTATTATCGTTGTTATTTGGGCCCTCTTCGTTCAGTCCGGTCTTCATGCTTTTTGCTTTTCGTCAGTTCCTCCCCCCTTTGCGGGGGGAGGGGGGGAGGGCTTAACAGCCTCCCTCGATAGCCTCTCCCCCCCTCGCTTGAACTCCCTCAGTCCCCTTTGTGATGGATGGACTAGGCGCATGTCGAAAGGATTCATTTCGTGCGTCCGCTGTATAATGCCCCTGCCCGCTCCCGTCCACTGATGTTTTAGTTTGGAAAATCGTTTTGGTTTTAGTTCAATTTTAGTTCGGAATCATCATTTAGTTTGCGTAAAGTTTTCGTTATCGTTATCGTTGGCGATCAGCCTTTGTGCCTTCAGCCTTCATTTCTGTTATTGTCATCGTTAGCAATAATACACTGATATTTGAGTTCAGATAATCATTTTAGTTTCAGTTCAATTTTAGCGCGGTTTTATTTCAGTTTTCGTCCCGCAATGATTTTTGTTTTCGTTGTCGTTAACGAAAACATCACTGCTTCCGCCAGCCTGCCCCTTCCTGCCCCGTCCTGCCCCCTCCTGCCACCCCTGCCCCACCCCTGCTCCCGTCTGCTGCCTCTGTCTGTAATCTACGCCCCGTCTCCTTCCGGTCAACGTTAATGGCACACCGTGCATGGGCGGCGCGGGGGAGATCATTAATTTGGGGGGTTCGAGAGGTTTTTTATTTTGGTTTTTGTAGTTTGGGGACCGTGTGTTGCAAAGGACTATAATACAATCCGGCTCTATGCAAGAGAGCCGGCACAGAACCGCTTCTCAGTCTTTAATCGCCTCTTGCGATTCGCGCGGTGAGCTCTGGGCTGCAGGCCAATTCTTTGTTCCCCGGTTTGCAGGGGGGTTCCAAGAAGTTTTGCGTTTGACCGGGGCTGGGGAAGTGGAGCCAGAATTTTTAGGAGGCCCTACTGCGAGGGGGCCCCTGCGCAAACTGTGGACCGATTTTATCATCTCCTTAATTGGTTGGTTAAGTGTCGGTTTAACTGTTTCCTCCCTCTGGTGCCTCTCAGCTCCCGATTCCCCTCGTGGGGCCGGGGCACGCGCGGGCTGTGTCCGTGGTCGCATACGTCCAACCTGTGTGCTAGCATGGAAAATGGACGGGAAAAACGGAAATGATGATGATGATGATGAGAAATTTGGAATTTTCTTTGTGAGTCATAATCATCATCATTTACGTTTTACGTCCCCTTTTCTGTGATAGCATAGGCTGGACGTTTGGCACGATAAGACTTCCCCCTCAAGTTCAACTCCCGATGCTTTGCCATTCATGCAATAGAGCGATGTGAAGGTGCGAGGCATCAAGCCTCGCTCCTTCATAAATTATTGCTCTATCGCATCCCTCCATGTTTTCTTTCTCCTCTCCTTCTCAGTTTTCTCCACTACATTAATTATCTACATGCTGATACTCAATCTTCTTCGTTCATACCTTCTTCGTTCTTCGTGTCCGAATCACGGTCACCTCAGCCTTCCCTTTCTCACTTTGTCCATTTGACATAGGCTACAGTATCAAAAGAACGAGCGAATATTTAACACAAAAAGTTTTTATTTTGACACAAGCTTCGATGCAGGGTGTGTGGCAGGTTGGAAACCCCCAATATGTGTGTTTTGAGCTGTTTCGAAAAACCCCTGAAAAGTTGTAACAGTGAGCTAAAAATGGTGACACAGAGAAGACTTTTGTGATCAGTGTAAGACATTAGCATTGGCAGATTAGACGATAAACGATTTAATAATTTGTTTTGCTTTTTGTAGTTTAGGACACAAGGGCTATATATAGTCCGGTTCTGTGCAAGAGAACCGGCACAGAACCGCTCCCTCCTTTCTTTAGTCGCCTTTTACGACAAGTTTGGCGAGCTCTGGGCTGCAGTTTAATAGAATATAATACAATTTAAATACAATTGTTTAATACAATTTAATAGAGTACATGTACAATATAAATACAACTGTATATGAATATACAGCAGTCTCTAAGAAGGTGATAAGTTTAGTAGTTATTAAAATCTTGTTAACTCTCCTCCTTAGCTTATGTCACGTATGTTCTATTCCACTGTTGACCAGCCCAAACACGGGGCTCTTCCACAAATAATTGCCGGTAGGGGGAATGATCACGCTTTTCCCTCCGCGGACAGAAGTGGGGGGGGGGGGGTGCATGAGACACTTTTCCATCTCAGTATGCGCTAATTTTTCTTGCACAAATTTAACATGGGCAATACAATCTTTTCATACTAGTTGGGGGAGGGAGTCGCATCCCCACTAACTTATCATTATAGCCGATCCTGCTCAGACAATCAAGTCTCATCCGGGCACAGATTTTCTTTTTTCACCAGAGGCTCAGGGACGGCGCCAGGTTTTTTTTGGGGTGGCTAAGGGGGACAAAGGAAAAAGTCAAGCTTAAAAAAGCTTCAGCTACAACGTTTGTTTTATTTCCGAACAGAACTCTCGAGCGGGGCGGGGGGGGGGGGGGAGGGGGGGTGCTGACGGAAAGTTTTAGCCCTTTTATACTTCCAATGCAAGGTCAAAAAAGTAGAGAGGCTAACTTTCAGAGTTGGGGAGGCTAGCACCCTTACTAACCTTTACTACAGGCTTTTAAAATCATGACAACAGGGACTTAAACAGGAAACACCAAAAAAAAGTGGGGGGCTAGTGGGGGGGGGGGCTAACTTTCTGAGTTGGGGAGCTATGTCCCGTTTTGTCCCTCCATAGCCCCGCCTCTGTGTTCAGTACAGCTTTTTTTCACCAACTCTCGGCAACACCTCCTCGTTTGTTCTTTGCTCTGTCCAGCTAATCTTTTCCATTCTCCGCCAAACCCACATCTCAAAATCCTCTATTCTTTTCCTATCCTCTTTTCTGAGACTCCACGTCTCGGCCGCATATTGTGCCACCGACCACACAACTGCTTTCACGATCCTCTTCTTCACTTTCTATTCATACCACTAGTCAACAATTCTTTTCTCTCACAGGCCTATAACAAAAACGGCGATGTTCAACAGTGACCTGCTATCGTAAATAACAATGTTCGTACCAAAACGTAGCCAAAATACAGCAAGACGTAAAACGACAAAAAGACCTCATCAACAGTGATGCGTACCCAAACGCCTGACAGAGAAAGCTAATGAAATATGGATCAAAATAACGTGCGCACGGGTACATGAGCATGCGTGGCACTGAAAGCCTCGAACACAAAGCCTTTCGCATCGCTGACTTAAGCCTAGACTCTAACCATTTCTGCGAAACAAAACAAAGTGTTCGGCGATGCCGACATTGCTGCATTAGTCGACGTTGTTATAATACTTCTCTTCTTCACTTCTCGCACAGAGTCTACGAGTATGTTAGTAGGAGGCACCATCAAATCTGTCTTTCGACGGCAAAATGGCCGTTGACATATATATATTATTTTATAATATATATGATATATATATCACTATAACATATATATTATGATATAACATATATATTATCTTATAATCGCCACTTTCTAAATGGATGCAAATTAATTATTGTTCTTGACCTTGATCAATTCATTCATTTTGTTGGAATGAGAAAGGATACGCCCCAAACGTTCTAATATTTTAGTCTCGCTGATAGTCATAACGGCTACTGTACCAGAGAAACAAATCGCGGAAAGGGTACATAGTTTTACATAAATAAATATGCATAGACATAAGTTTCGCGTAAAATATATCAATAATTATCAAACGTATTTCTCTGAATGGTTTTCAGTCCGTTGACACAGACTGTACAGTTAGCTACAAGAACAGTAACCTCCAGTTCTCTAGACAAATAGTCCGAGAGACGAATTGTGTAGAAGGGCACAAATCACGCGGTGATGGATAACTACCACGCAGCGGACACAAGAGCTCGCATGATCCGTCGTCTTGTTTGAACGGCGAGTAGTGACGCGCGGAGGGGAAGAAGAACACAACGAACTCTCGTCATGTGACAGTGACGTCACATGACGTCACATGATCGACAATGACGCGCGGAGGGGAGGATAGACACAACGAACTCTCATCGGGTCACTCGACTGACAGTGACGTCACATGACGGGACTGTCACTGACGTCGCGGCGGATTTAGTTTGATTATTTGGGCCTAGATGCCTCCTGTGTCCGTCAGGAACGAAGTAGATCTCTCGATCGCAAAAATCGAAAACAGATGGATTCAGGCAAAAGTGCAAAAGACATTTAGTACCTCACCGATAAAAAGCCGCAATGACGCGCGATTCTATGTAGGCTCCTACTACTACTATCTGTGATCAATTAATTTAAATACGATCAGTGGCACGAAAAATAAATTATTTTGCACGTTTGTGCATCATACAATGTTCGGAAGACTCACAGTGAGCAATGACCCCTTTGTGCAAGATACTAACCAAAAGTATGCACGGGGGATCGAATATCTCATAGCTCTGTACGCGAATTTAGCAAAATAATTCAACCTCCCCTTCACTCGAGATACGAAAAATGTTATTCCCAACTTTGCATAGGAAATGTCAGTAACACATGCTTTGTGTTACACGGACACGAGGAGGGTGGAATCATCTTCTGAGGATCCATCTTGTGGTTAATATTTTGGGATCCGAGCTGACAGGGGGCAGTGTTCAAAGTTCTTTTTGAGAGGAGTCAGTAACACATATTTCGCCCTGAAATGAGAGGGGTTAGGTGCCCTCCCACCTCCTCCTATGGTCTGCAGCGCGCAGTTCCACGCTCGCGTGAAGAGCCAACAGTGACATTTGCCGCACTGCATTTACGTCATCTGCTCATATATCCGATGAGACAAACTTCTTCCGAGCGCTAAATCTGATTCAGTATGGAGCAGTCGCAGGGGATTAGGGCGCACAATGCTGCTATTGACCGCTGACCACTGTGATCGAGCCACCGAGCGAGGATAGCTCTGAGGCCTCGCCGCACTTTCACACGAATCTCACGCGAAGGGCGCTCTATTGATTGACATTCTATCTCCAAATCTAACCAACCATCTACAGAGAGCGAGTTTTAAGAAATGCTCGAAATGTATGATTTTGATTGTTAAGTAATTGAATATATTTGTCAGGTAAAGGGATGTGAAGGTGCTGTCGCACGATGAGGGAAAAGTGGACGAAGGGCGTAGCTACACTCGCATGTCGTAGACTATTATTGATAAATTATATCTTTTTCATTCCTCATATAGTTTGACATAATAATGATGAGACTATTTGATCAGCTTGCATTGACCAGCTTGCATAGAATCAGTCTGCAGCAGCCCATGGTTCCCTAATCTAACCGCAAAAGCCGACTAAAGAAAGGAGGGTGGATCTTTTGACTTCAAAAGTTTTCGTTAGTAAGCTACACAATATCCCTGAACCCTTCAAAATAAAAAGAAGCTTGCACTGAAGTATAGGTAGACTAGAAAGTGCACTGACTCATAAGATACTGATTCATAGGCGCACGCAAACACAATATTTGCTCCACCTATTCAACTTATATTTAGCTTAATTTATTTTCAGTCAATCTGTTGATATATACCCCCATGAAAGTCAAAGAACATTGTGACGACGTCATGAAAAATTGACTTGCAGCCCATAACTCTTGGAAGTCATAAAACCCTAATAAAGATTGAAGAGCGATTCGTTGCTTGGCCTCGAGGCACAGAACCGGACTGTAACAGTTCACGTTACTACACACGGTCCTTACACTCCAAAAATCACCACCACCACCTCTGTTAAAGTCTTGAAGATTATAACGAGTCTGTTGACGCTTTCAATTTAGCTGCGACCCGATATGAAACAAAGCGGCAACGCGGCATTGCCAGATCACTTTACTATATCAAGAAGGACTACACAGCCATCTTGAAAAATGATAAATCAGGATGGCCGTTGACAGCCAATGAGCTAGGACGACTAAGAAGGAGCTGGAAGAAGAAGACATCATCTTGCAGAATGTTTTTGTTACAACTTGGCGTGTTATTATGAAAGTCTGTAGTTTGATTCTGTGATTTTCCACATCTTTCTTTTATCTCAGACATATGAATTTTTTTGTTGATCGTGTAATTTGCAGCTACGTCTTTATATCGTGCCACAATAAGGACAGTCTAGCAGCCGTGCAAGCCTGTCTAAGGTACGGCTGCCTCAGGGAACTCGGGTCCCTCTCTGCCTGCCCTTATTGCTTTACATATAACGTCAATTGTTGTTTGTCTGCTACTGCTGCACTGTTTAAAAAACAATAGAGATGATGGAAAAAATAATACGAGTACTAAAAACAAAGCAATGTGGCACAAGTCCGAATGCACTAACCCACCAAACAAGGCAACGAGCGAGTAATGACGGCAGGCGTCGAAGGCAGAGGGAGGCACTGTGCTGAAGCTGACGCTGACGCCGACACTGACGTTAAACCGCGGCCCCGGGGTGTGGAACCGGTACCTCTGACCCTCGTCCGGGCCGCAAGGCACTGCCGACCACCCCACGGGATTGTACTCGGCGTGGTACAACCCCAGCACATCACCCTTCTCCGCACGAATAAACTCAGAGGGCGCCAGCTCGTACTCTTGGACCCTCAGCGCATCGGGCCGCAGCAGCGTCTGGCCGACTAGGGAGTACACCTCGTCCGCGCCTCTGATTGGCTCGCCGCGCGGTCGCCAGATTTGCGCGTAGACGTGATGGCGCGTGGAGACGACCTTGGCGTAGAGGCGCCAGGCGCGCACGAGGGAGGGTGAGAGGAGGGTCTGGGAGGGGTCGGGGAGCAGGAGGAGGTTGGGCGCGGAGTCGGCGTGCTGGCGCAGAATGGCCTCGTGGCCCATTGCACTCGACTCTACGACAAGCGCACAGCTTTAACGACATTATATTGATTCGATGTCGATAGGCGTATACTGAACGAAGCCAACTGGTTGAATTTTAAAAGCATGATGGCTGTAATGTGAAAGTTAGAGTCCATGTACAAATTTCAATTTATGCCGCTGACGGCTTGAAAAAGTCAAATTAAAAGAGCTACAACCAAACTTAAATAGCGAAAGTAATTATTATCATGCAAGTGGATCAGCTATCCGCCCATCAGGGCACCTTTCGATATTTTTCATCACTAAAATTAGGCATAAACCACTTGTGGATCGCATAGTGATAATAATAATATCGAGACCAAATTCTACAGAGCGATATCGCGGCAGTAACCGCTTCTAAGGCGCTTTCAGAGTTCAATTAGCGGTACAACGAGAAGGTTAAGCCGGTGACAACGTTAGGGTTCAGCACAATTTAGGTACATAAATTACAGAAGGGTTTTCACCTTCATGCTAAATGAATCTATTGTCATGGCATGCTTTCCATATGGGAATCACATGTGGATCACGTATGGAAATCATGCCTCCGCAACCGCAAGGCCAGTAGATCTAACAGGTCTCTCGGGGTCTCTACATGTCTCTGCCAGTGGATCTAACAGGTCTCTACATGTCTCTTCCAGTGGATCTAACAGGTCTCTACAGATCCCTGCCAGTGGATCTAACAGGTCTCTACATGTTTCTGCCAGTGGATCAAACAGGTCTCTACAGATCCCTGCCAGTGGATATAACAGGTCTCTACAGGTTTCTGCCAGTGTGACGCAGAGACCTGCGGGTGGCGCGCAGGCTGCCACGCGCTGATACACGTAGTAGAACGATCCGCTGAACGTGTACGAGCTCCGGGGCCCCTCGTGCCCCCCCTCTCCACCCGCACCCCCTGACCCCCCTGACCCCCCTATCCCCCCCGTCCCCCCTGACACCCCAACGGCCCCCGGCCCGCTGCAGTCCCAGTGGTCGGACCCGAGCGAGTCGACGTTGACGTTCTTGAGGAAGAGGGTATGGGGGGAGGCGTGCCCCCGTTCGGGGGCGTTCCGCTGCCCGCAGGCGTGGAGGCGCCCCCCCTCGCAGTGGAGGGTCTGGCGGTCTGGCGTGAGGGAGAGCGTCGTGAGAACCGAGCAGTCGCGGGAGGGAGGCTTGCGCAGGGAGACTATGCTAAGATACAGAGGGGGAGGGGGGCATGGCATAAAATAATGGTGTAATCCAACCAATTTGTGGAGATCATAGAGTAAAATGTGGAGTCCGTAGCACAAAAAGTGTAAAACTTATTTGCATTTCTAGCATATTTGTGCATGTTTAAGAATTTATTGTTAAGTTTAAGGGTGAAATCAAGCAACATGTGCAGACTATAAAGTTTGATGTGGAGACGATTTTGGTGAAAGATTTACGGCTAGTTGCTCGACCTCGATTTGAGTACGATTTATGTGCGATTTAGTGACGTAGTCCGATTTAACGAAATTTTCTGTTGCTCGACCTCGATTTGAAGTGCGTTTTAACCATCTGCGATTTAATTTTAAAAATCGCACATTTCTGCGATTTGAAATGCGATTTAACGGCCAAAACATCGGGAAGTCAGTTACGTTTCAGGATTCAAATTTTCAGGATATTATTGAACATTCTCCACTATTGACACGTATTAACACGATTAGGGCCTTCCGGGACGCTAATAAAGACGAGAGTTCAGTAATATTTTAGCAAATTTGCTAAATCGCTCTCAAATCGAAGAAAATCGTCGAGCAACCCAAAATTTTCCAACTGCAGTTTAGCTTAAACCGCAGTTTGAGTAATTTGTGATTTAGTGTATTTTCAAATCGAGGTCGAGCAATCAGCAGATATAGTGCGTACTAAGATTGCTCATAATATGATGAATTTTAGGGAATGACTGTTAACAAATGTTTTGAAAATTTGTGTCAGCACCCCCACCTCCCCCCCGTTTACAAGGTCCCTCGAGAAGCACATTCGACAGAATAAGCATAGCCTTGGCTATTCGTTTAGCATTATGTCAAAATATGTGGAGACCATAAAATTCCTTAAATTATGCACCTGGGGGGGGGGGGGTAAAAAAACAGCTAGAGATACATACATGTACACACCTGCACAGCACATACACCTAAGCATACAGATACAAATATATTTGAAAAAACATGGGCGCTTGCGCTGGGAGACGTTACTGCTATATACGGGAGACGGGGGCGCAGCCAGCTATACATAATTAATTAACTAAATTTATTTCGTGAATTATATGATTTCGCACGCTACTAATTTTTCTTGACCGGAGCCCTCTCAAAAATATTTTAAACGCGTATCGACAAACTTCCCAATTTTTCTTTTCTCGGTTTATTTTATTTTATTTTTTCCGCTCACTGTTTTCCTACTTTGTAGCTATCTCCTCCGAAACCGTAAATGATAAAAAAATTCCAAAAATAGATTCGTGTTCACACGTTCAAGGACTGAGGAATATGTCAAAATTATTCTCGCAGACCCTAAGGGGGCGCTACATAATTGGTGAAAATGGTCGTTCTTTAGAAGGGACTTTGCACATTTCGAAGCGAAGCAGTCTCGATATGCGCGTATATTTAGCTGAAAAACTTTTTGGTTTCAAGTCCGATGTGAAAAACCAGACATCAATTATAGCCCTTTCAAAGACAAATCCAATGGTGTATAGCGCTAGTGGCTAAGTGGTCAACATCGAGTTAGGGTTCGATGCCTAATTACAATTTTTTTAAATGCTCATTTAAAAAAAAAAATTTGAAGTCGGATTTGTAAACGCTGTTTAATTTGTTTTCTCAATATTTTTGTCGGAAAAAATTGTATCTTTTTTGAAGACGAATGAATCCAACGCTGTGTGGCACTAAGAGCCAAGTGGGATATATCCGACGCAGGTTCGATTCCAAATGCTTTAAAAAGGGCAATTTTTTTTTTCTCAATAACTTTTTTATTTGAAGTACGATTTGAAAAAGACCCAAACACAAATCATAGGCCTTTCAAAGACGAATCCAACGATGTTTACTGCTAGTGGCTAAGTGGTTCATATCGGATTCGGGTTCGATTCCAAATTATATAGAAGTCGGGAATAAACGCATTTTACTCAATGACTATTTTATTTGAAGTCCGATGTAAGAAACACTCCGGCCTTATAAAGATGAATCCAACGGTGTATTTCGCTAGTGGCTACGTATATCGGACTCGGTTTCGATTCCAAATGATTAAAAAAGGGTGGAAGACCCAATTTACTCTATTAAGTCAAGTATCTGATATGGCATCACGCTCATTCCATAAATTTCGTGAATGCAATGACGTCACAAGGACGCGTAGTTGTTGTCTCGTTATACACTTATACTTACACACACACGCACACACACAAGATGTCAACCATGTCATAGGCACAGGCACAGACATACACACAAACACAAACAAATGTAAAAAAAGTCTGGGAGCTCAAAATGTAGGCTCCTGCGACACATAGAGGAACACCATAAGCATACACGTAGAGGAACGCATAGAGAGAGATACATGAATACGCTTATGGTAGGCATATGACGTATGCTGATTGCGAGCGATTGGTGAAGCACACAAAACTAGAAATAGCCACTAAGTCTAATCTGTCACGGGCTAATTGGTCAATCGAAGTCCTCAATCGAGCGTTAGTTTCTATGTCTGGCAGAGGGGTCAATGATCCGCAGTCACATGTACACCGGTATCTTCCATTTTAATTGTTTCCGTTACAAAACAACGCGGATCCATCATACTCAGGCGTGGTACGTCCCAACTTGGCGGTTCGTATCACATCATCGCCGACAATAGCGCTGTAATGGTTCCGAGAAAAACGCCAGACGACGCGCCGAGCGAGTAGTGCAGTGACGGCGCCAGATTAAAAAATTTAGAGGGGGCGGTAGAGGGTGGATTATGTCAACAATCAGCAGTATCAGAGCGACACCCAACAATTTTGGGGCACCAGAAAATTGTTGGCTAATTCTGGGTGAAAGTCGTGAGTGGGGCGTTTGAGGGGGGGGGGAGGGAGGGGGTGCCGACTGATGATGGAGAATTTTTTTCTCTCCCTTGCTCAAAACTGGCCAGCGTGGAGGGGACACTGGAAAACGTTTTCAGAACATGCGTTAAAAAATTTTTTAGGCCATTCTTAGCAGTGCTTGTTCTTTTTCAAATATTTTATTTGGAAATACTACACCACAGCGAGGCTCTGTGGTGTGGTAGTTAAGGCGTTGGACTTGAAGTCCAGAGGACCTGGGCTCGAGTCCCGGCGCCGGCAACTATGAAACCATGGCGTTACAGGACCTTCAGCAAGGTAAACACACAAGTGTCGCTAGATGATAATCATCGTCCGGGGAACTTTATTACTCTGGTTGGCGACAAGAAGGGCATTCAGCCGTAAAAACCCAGCTCCAATATAAACGTCTAACCTGTGTTAACGTGGACACGGCGTTACAGGCTTGCATGTAGCGCATAAGAATGGACGTCAATAACGATGATTATTATTTCAGCAAATATTCTTTAAAAATTTCAAGAGGGGGAAGGGGGCAAGGAGTGCAAAAAATTGGGGGCGGCCAATAAATTTTGGGGCCACCGTCTTCCCTCTCTGGACGAGGCATCGCTACTGGAATCGCGGTCAGTGAATCAAACGGCATTGTTGGATCTGATTGTCCGCCTAATCAATCACGTGCAGTCCGGCGAACAGCCGATCTTGAACCAAATCAGTGCAGCATGCCGTGATGTAGACTATCGCTTGGGCAAGGGAAGAGCACTATATAGTCTCCTAACTAATGGAACGATAGTGGAAAAGATGTGAAGGCTGTTATGTGGTCATCGGCGCTCTGTGGCGCCAAAATTTGACTTTAACTACAGTACGCTGTACACGTCGGAATTGAAGAAGAAAGAAGAAGAGTAACTTTTGAATTGTGGTTATGAAGAACGTTGAAAAGCTGCTCATACACAAATTAGTTTCAATTAGCCTCTACTATCGAAAAAAATTTGATGGAAAAAAAATAGAACAGTGTGGACAAACTTACATATCTGGGAGCAACGATATCTGAAGACGGAAGCGGTGATGACGACATAAAGAGAAGAATATCACTAGCAGCAGGCGTCTTCGGAAACCTGACCACCATGTGGAACTCCAAAAATGTGACAATACAAACTAAAATACAAGTATATCAGACTTTGGTTGTTCCAATATTGCTGTATGGTTCGGAGCGCTGTGCCCTGAAAGAAGCGACGAAAGGAAACTATTGACCACAGAAAGGGTTGGGCTACTAGAATGTTGGGTGTGTCGAGACTGCAGAAAATCAGAAATATTGCAGAAAATCTGACAGAAAACTAGCAACGACTTAGACAAGAAATATCACTGGTGCAAAAAATACAAGAAAGACGCCTCAAGTGGTTTTGGACATGTCTCCAGAATGAGCCAGGATCGACTGCCCTACCTGGCGCTGCACACTAAAGTACATGATGTTAGAAGCCAAGGCAGACCAAGACGAAGATGGATCGACAACATAGCGGAGGACCCAGAACAGAAGAGCGTGTCAATGAACAATGCCGTAAGGACAATGTCCGACAGGGACACTTGAAGAGAGCTCATTCGGGCCCAGCGTCACTCACAGAGCGGACGGAGGGACCACAAGAAGAAGAAGCCTTTACTATTATCTTTACTTTACTTTACCTTTAACTTTTAACTTTTGTTAAATAGAAGGGACAGCAGCTTTGCATAGAGGAGTGGCATCATGGTGTGGTCATCATTAACCTGCAAAGGAATTAATTTTAACGGCAGTGAACCTTTGAGATCTTGTAACAATAGTCGTTGAAAGATTTTGTTCTCTGATGTATAATCTACAACTTGCTGGCAGTCTCCAGAGCAAAGCATATTAATGCTTTGCAAGAAATTGATTTATTAAATATTCCATCACAGGCGTCCTGCATGAAGCTTAGGTCGGATTGTATAAAAAAGAACTTACACCTGATTAACCGCTGATTAACTTTGACCACATCACCACCATGGCGCGGCTAAACCGTAATTTGATTACTTACGCTTAGACTCTGAAAAGTACTCACTTAGCACACATGGTCGCGCAAAAAGTGGATTCTACGACGATCTTTTGGCTCTTAGCTTTAATGTATGAAAACGGTTTTAATTAACGCAAGTGAAGTACAGTTGATGCTCATACGTTTTCTAGGATTGGCTACAAGTGTCTGGTCTGGAGTTACAGCCTCATTCGCCTGCCAAGCGAAGGTTCGCGAGTTAAAGACCAAACGACTACAAAGTAACAATGTCCGATAAGAAATGCTTTGAAATAATGACACAAACAAAATTTTAAAAATATCAATGCGTAACGTCTCGGTCGACTCAGCTATTATGAGTATAAGGCAAGCCTGAATGAAATTGACAAAGCTTGGCGAAGCAGAATCTCTTTCATGCAGTGTGGAATGTTTGCGCCCACAGTCGCCATGCGCCTTCATGCCTACAGTGTAGCTATTTCTCTCAGCTTAAAACGGGGATGAAATTCAAAGTTAACGATTTTTTGTATTACCGCGAGTGCTTTCGTATTTTCTCCACACCACAAAAATTGGCAATTTATTGAAAGTCTACATATAACAAGTTTCCACTTTCTGCTACCACAATTATTGCCCTTCCCCAGCCCAATAAATTGACTTAAAAGTAAATAAGGTAAGTCATAAATTGAGTAATGTTGACGATAAAGTAAACAAGGTACGTGATAAAGTATTTAAGGTAAGGAGCCAAAGATAAATGGGGCAAGCAATAGAGCAAGTATGGGAGATAGGTAATAATTTATTGCCTGTTCCACCACTACCCCTTATCCCTCCCCCGCCCCAAACCCGCCTCCCCCGATAAGTTGACAGTGGGCCTACCTTGCCCTCTCGAAGAGGTGGCAGACGACGAGAAATGAGGGATTCCACGTCCCCTACCCGCTCACCCACACCCCGATAAGTAGACAGTACCTGGTGGCCCTCTCAAGGGGGTCGTAGACGATGAGAAACGAGGGGTTCCAAGCCCCTTCCACCCTCAGCCGCAGCTCGACATCCGACAGAACGCAGTAGTCGCCGCTCTTCCTGGGCCCCCCGGCCTCCCCCCCGGCCTCCCCCCATCCTTGCCCCCCGCCTTGTCCCCCGCCCCGCCATACGCGGTCCTCCTCGCCCTGAAAGTCCACGTGTAATATAAGTAAGGTAAGTAATGAAGTACGTAAGGTAAGTAAAAAAATAAGCACGGTAAGACTGATGCGTTATAATGTAAATATGGTAAGTGAAACATAAAGTAGGGTCAAACTGGTAAATGGTCAAGTATATAAGTGATGCAGTAAGTAAATCTCATACATTTCCCAGGTATTGTATCGTATCGTATTGTATTGTGTCGTATGTGATTGTATTGCGTCGTATCGTATTGCATCATATCGCATCGTATGGTATTGTTGCGTTGTTTCGTATCGTATTGTTTATGGTATCACATTGTATTGTATCGCATTGTATCACATAACCATACAATGCGATGCAATATAATATGATATGATATACACCGTGTCCCGATGAAAATGACCGCATTTTAAACTTGTTATGACTCGGTCAAAAGTTATCAGAATGGTCTGAAACTTTATACACAACAACTGTAGCCATATCTACACCTACTGTGACATTTATAGAGAAATTCGAGAAATTTTGACAAAATTATGGCTGTTTAAAAAAATAATACTAACAAAAAAGTTTCCAATATTAGTGCTGCGTGCTGTGTGCCTACTGTCAAGTTACAAACAAGCAGGCCATAAACTTAGTCACCGCTGATGTTCAAAGTGTCTTCCTTGGTCGCGTACACATGACAGAAGACATGGTTCTATCTGCGTGACCCTCAGATTTGGAGTGTAGAGTCTACACCTCTACAGGAGGAGCGTGTTTGTCATACTGGCCTGCGTGACGTTAATCACCCGATTAAGTCTGCTTGAAAAGTAGTGGCTGTTTTATCACAAAATCATAGATCCAGCAGTCAAATAGTGGGGTCCCCGTCTTATGTCATGTATACGCGAACAAGGAGGGCACTTTGAACATCAGCTGTGACTAAATTTCTGGACTGCTTGCTTTTAACATGACAGTAGGCACACAATAGGCAGAAACTAATGTTGGAAACTTTTATTTTCGGTACTTTTTTTAAAACATCCATAATTTTGTCCAAATTGCTCGAATTTCTCTACAATTTCCGAGTTGGTATAGATATGGATACAGTTGTTGTGTATAAAGTTTCAGACCAATCTGATACCTTTTGACCGAGTTAGGACAAGTTTGAAGTGTGGTCATTTTCAACGGGACACGGTGTAGATATTGTGTAAGATCGTATTGATATAATATTGTATCGCATTTCCTAGCATCGTATTGTGTTAAACTATATCATATCGCATTATATTTTATCATATTGTATTGTATCGTATTGCAACGTATCGTATGGTATTGTACTGTATTGTATTGTATTGTACCATATTGTATTGTACTGTATTGTACTGTATTGTATTGTACCGTATTGTATTGTATTGTACCGCATTGTATTGTATTGCACCATATTGTATTGTATTGTGCCATATTGTATTGTATTGTGCTGTATTGTATTGTACGGTGTTGTATTGTATTGTACCGTGTTGTATTGTATTGTACCATATTGTATTGTACTGTATTGTATTGTACCATATTGTATTTTATTGTACCGTATTGTATTGTACTGTATTGTATTGTATTGTACCGTATTGTATTGTATTGTACCGTTACTGTATTGTATTGTACCGTATTGTATTGTATTGTATTGCACTCTATTGTACTTTTCTGCATTGTACATTGTATCATATCGTTTTGCAACATATCGATATATCAATGAATCAGTTAGCAACTTAGCAGAACTAGAGCATATGATGGACTTGGGAGAATAGGAAGTAAAATTGTAATAAAGTTAGAGGGTCAAGCGGGTGTTTACAATTTATTTACTTGTATTCATGGCTTTTTATATATCACCAATGAGCAAAACACAACTTGGGTGCAATGGCAAGAGGCTTCATATGACATCACATACAGGGGCAAAACACCGATACATGATTGTTTTTCATGCATACGCGTACCTATCCCAATTTTTGTCCAACGATGACCACATTTTTTATAGATTAATAGCTATCTACTATCAACAGTTTTGGAAAGTTTGATTTCATTCTGTGCATTAGTTCCAAGTTATTAGCTTTTGAAATAGACTTTTCTTATATTTTGGTATAAAAATGTGACAGATTGACTGGTAATTGCTAGTGCTCATCACACAATAATGTATGTTAAGAAACAATTCTGATTCTAATTGCCCATGTGACTATGATTGCTGAGTGATAAAACTGACTTTAGAAACAGAGCAAAAGTTAAAAAGCTACACATTTTGGCATAGATGGGCCAGAGAATGAGTAAATCATGCAACAGCACATTTTAAACTAAGACGCAGACAAATAAATTGATAAGGTTCACAACTTTGGAACTATGTAACTAAATAAAATACATTTTGGCAACGACATTAACAAGTAACGGATATATATGTGTGCAAGGTTTGGTCATCATTAGATAAAAGTTGTGTTATGTATCCATGAAAGCGTCAGTTTGTTGAATTTTTGCACCAAGATATTAGACAAGAATATTTCAAAAGCTGATAGCTTTGGAACTGATGGACAGAACTTAATCAAACTTTGCAAAACTGTTGATAATAGATGGCTATTAATCTGTACAAAATGTGGTCATCGTTGAACAAAAATTGTGATAGTAATGCATGAAAAACAATCGCGTATCCGTTTTTTTGGACCACCCTGTAGCATCATATCGTATTTATTGAACTTTATTATATGTGATGTGGTACGTGCCTGGTAGACGTTCGGCAGCTGACGTAGCAGGTCGACGGTCGCGTCGTCCAGCAGCTGCGTCTGCGCGAGCAGCTGCGGCAGGTCGCGGTGCGTCCAGGACATGGACGCGTAGTCTCGGCCCGCACGCACCCACACCGACCCGTCCCGGGTCCGACTGGCGTACACGCGGTGCGTCTGACCCACGTTGTCCGTCACGGCGTTTAGACCCGTGTCGAACTCACACCACGCGTTCTCTGCTCAACGTGAAAACTAAACTAACTAACCTCCATTTTTGTCGTCTAGTCTTAAGAGTTCTAGTCCATCTTTGACGCCATTCTCTTAATAGCGCTTCTCTTTTTTACATCATTCTTTACATTGATTTACCACAGACTTTTGCAATATTCTAGCACACCCCGCGGGTGGCGTGCATTACGTTTGACAAGAACACAAATTGCCTCTTTGGAACACCCATGGACGAGAACTTTCATGAAAATGTTTTGGACTTTTGACATTCAAACTGTTGGACAATGACAAATGCATGGTGGATTTTTGCCAATAGATTTAAGGAATGATATCCAGCAAATAAATTTGAGAAATAAATTTGTTCTGGCCATAAATGCTATTTTACACACGTGTTCAAATTATAGCGTTTCAAGTTAAATCTCTTCACTCGCACATAAATATCGCGCAGAGATAAAAGTTTTAAAACAATCTTTCTTGTGCACTATCAACAACGCTTTTCGGGTGAAGTAACATCGTTAGGACCTATAGCTCTGGGGCCTCATTTACGTACATTTCTTAAGATTTTCTGAAATCTTATTCGAACTGAAATTTTTAACAAATGAAATCCAATCGCCGACCGCCGTGACGTCATCATTCGGTTTGCGCGCAACCGTGCGGACTTTCCAATAAAAAATAAAAAAATTGCCAAAGATTCTCTTAAGACAATCTTACGACTATGATTGTCTTAAGATATCTACGTGAATGAGGCCCCTGGATATTAGCGTATACATAGCGTGGCTCTTAGCGAGTAAAGCGTAAGCCATCGATGATTATAATTTTGTGACAGTAACAAGTTGCTCACTATTTTTGAACATTTTTCTTAATAGTTGATGTTCTTAATTATTTCTATTTTTGCGCTTACATTTCTGCTTCTGTTGATGCGAATAAAAGGTCTAGCAATATATTGCTCCCCAAGGGGCCGCCCTCTCAGAGGGCTCTGCGAAATTGTCTATCAGAAGCAAAGCAGAACAATGGGATGATGTTTAGAGCTTCAAGGGCTATATACGGAAGTGAGATTCTGATGTAAAATTCTAATAAAGCTAGAGGCTCAAAAGAGCGTTTACAATTTGTTTCATTTAAATAAAAAAAATTTATGATCACCAATGACCAAAACATAACGTAGATACAATTGCAAAAAAGCTTACTCATTTCTATTCGCACAATTCTCTTTCATGGAAGGCCAAGCTCAATCATGCATAGCATTGAAAAACTATTAAGTACCATTGTGCGATCCAGTTCATTTGCATCTTTGATGGTTCGATTGTTCTAAAATAACCAGACAGTAGGCCTAAAGCTAATTTCTGATGGACCAAACGCCTGGCTGCCACAAGCCAGTTATGTCTGTGATAACTTTACTGACACCTCTTGCTTAGAACTCGTGAAGTCAAAATAATCGACAAGCCACGCTTTCACGGTCTGTATTCGTACTGAAAATCAAAATCAAGTGAGCCTTTGCCCTTAATTTGCTTTGGCCCTGTATGCAATATAAATAAGGACGTCGGCAATCTGGAAATGCGGACAGTCGATGAGACAACCAAGCTGTGTCAGAATGTTTAGCACTCTTAGAGCACGTGTACGACTGTAGGTGCTATTCACAATTGTAGGCCTAGAACGCTATCAATATAATTTTTCACCCCGCGGTCTGTGCACCCATCCACTCCTTAAAACGTACTATTGAGCCGGGTCATGCCTCTCGTAAATATTAAATAACAATTTGCTGAAGCATTTCCCCAAGAGCAAAAATTAAAATGTGATCTCGTGATAGAGCCAAAAAAGTGACGACTAGACAATAAAACGTTTTCTATCGTCGTGACCATCCTTCGTAATAAGCGTAAAATAAAAATTACAAAAAAATTGTTTGCCTAGGGGCATTTTGTGACATTTTATATCAACTTTTTGTGGCAAATGCCAATACATTACAACATTTCTTGTCCCGGCTCTACCCGTCAACCCCTTATAACGGGTTATAGCAAATCCTTACCTACCAATTCAGCCTCAAGCATAGACGAGTATGTGAAGGATCTCTTTGACGTATTAAGATTAAGTGTTCTTTTAGTTCTTTTCTTTGATTAATTTAATTCAGGAAACTAACTCATTTTCAATTAGAGACTACTCGAATGCTGAGAAGACGGCATCGTTTTATTACTTCAAATATCATTGTCATACTTATTAGAGTGTTAGATTCTCTCGTATCCTTGTGTTCCCCGGCTTATATACCCTTCGCGCTTCCGCGCTGAGGTACAGCTGAAGTCCACAGGTTACAGTTCAACTCAATCGAGAAAAAGACTCCGAATAAAAGAATAAAATCCGAACAAATAAATTTCATGGTGAGTACATGCAATCCGAATGGAATGCGAATAAATCCGAAAAACCATTTCATTCGGTTTCATCGAAGTCATTAATCACTCCGAATGGGTCACCGAATAAGTTCACCAAATAGGACAACCCTCGATCCGAGTAAGAATCAGATAGCAATTAGTTACATCACACACACACACTCCGAATGGAATACGAATAACACATACATTCCGAATGAAAGTTCGGAGACTAAGGCATCAATCACTTCGAATAATTCACTGAATAAGTTCTACGACTAAGAACTTATGGCTCTCTTACACCTTAGTAGGCCTATTTTCATCCTATTCCTAAGCATACAGAGTCTAAAACAGTGGTGTCAAAGTGGCGGACCGCGGGCCAAATGCGGCCCGTGACCCCCCACTGTGCCGCGTGCGTGACGGCTGATGTTGCCCGCGACCCCGAGGGTAATTTTTATTTTTATTTTTAGCAATGTATTATCATGTAAGTGGCCCGCGACCCCTGAAAGTGCCAGTGCTCATGCGGCCCTCCGCGCTCGAGGACCAAAATTTGAGTACTGCGTGTGAACGCCCACCCCCCTCCCCCCCGCTCGTGAGGTTGGACTGGAGGAAAAAATGGAGACCGGCGCGCCGCTATTGAACGGGCCGCCAAGGGCCGCCAAATGCGGCCCGCCTACTAAAAAGGTTTGACACCACTGGTCTAAGAGATACAACGAATGATACAGAAGCACATAGAGACTTGTACAAAAACTGTGATGGAGTGGTGCGCCATATTGCATTTGCACGTCGCAGTCCATCACTGTTCCGCTGCAATGATTGGTGGGCGGAGTCCGAAGCTAAGCGGACGTGACGCAATCTGTCCCTTCGACTCGAGCGTCACGAACAGAGTCACGATCTCAGCTGTCCGGACATCAGAGACTAAGGTACAGTTACATCACATCTTCCCGGAAGATCTTTTCGCAATCCGTCTTGGAAAACGTATTGTACCGTATGCCGACTAGATGCGTGCTTCCGCGAGCTATGGTCATAATTATGGTGCTATATGCCACATAACAAATGATCGCTAATAATACCAAAACACGACTGAAAAGATGCAGCGTAAGCGCACACTTGTTCTCGGGAAGTGTCATCTTCCGGTAAGATGACTCTTCCCCCAATACGATTCGGAATCGGCTCGCAAGATTTGATGTAACTGTACCTTAATGCTTACTGTATTAGGCTTGCGAGCGTCCTAGCAAACAATTAACGTCAACAGAGCGGTCGGCTTTAAGAAAATCTTCGTCGTTTGTGCATCCTGCAAATCTTAATAGCATAACTCACCATCTGCGTATTACTATACTGATGGTATGGTAATGAATGGTGTACAGTAATGATAGCGAGGGTAAGATAAAGCACAAGTTTAACCAAAGGTCTATGGAGGTAGGTTAGTTTTAGTAATACAAAAAAACTTATTGAGTTTGCATTTGAGCCGCATTGTGCGGATAAGTAGGCTAGATAAGGTGGCTGAGTCAAGGCTATTCTTGATTCAGTATAACCTTGTTAACATTCTGATCCGTCAACGGCAGGCTACTGTCGTGTTCATGTCGCGGTAATACTAAAACTACACTTAGCACGCGTGTACATGTAGAGCAGACACACTGCGCTATAGCCTAATTAACACGAGGCTCTGAAATCAAGCTAAAGCCTACATTTCTCTTAAGCTAATGCTCATTACGGAATCCGAAACCTTCGAGATGTTGTCGTTTTAGCCCCTTGCGGGGAAACGGTGGTGTCCCTTTTCACCAGCTGATGGACGCTGGTGGTGGTTCCACCTTATCTGGTAGGCATCGTAGGAACATATGTAGTTGACGAATTTAAACCACCCTTGCCAAAAGGTGCACGAAGTGACTCTAAATCTTTGCCGCGGCCGGGATTCGAATCGGCAATTGCTGCACTCGTAATCGAAGACCGCGACTTATTCTACTCGGCCACCACGCTTCTTCCTGCCTAATGGTGCAGCAGGGGCAGGGCTGCCGGGCACAGTTTAATGTCATGTCCGGGACCATGCCTTCGAGATCTAGTTCATAAGCCACACTCAAGTTTAGACTCTTGCTTAAATTGATGGATGACGTTGTAAAAAAAATAAAATCCGCGTGAATGTGGCATGTGAGGGTGATTCGCCTTAGTGAGGAACACGAATGAGCCGTGAATAATGCTAGCGTAAGTCTCATCGTAGAATGATGACTTTAATGTTATTAGATGCCTGTTGCAGCTCCGCTTGCAATCGCCCCATGCAGATCAGGGTATAAATATTCAGTCTGCAGTCCAGAGCTCCATGGATATATCGAAAGTGCTTTTGGAGCGTTTGAGGAGCGTGTGTAGTAAAAACACTATTCCGGACTCGTTCAGTGCCTCAGAGCCAGCAACGAATCGTTCGCCCTACGTTAATCGACTTTTCCAAATTCACGAGAATATTGGCTCAAAAATGGCAGCTATAATGCGTGAGATACATGTAAAGAAACGTTTTTTCTGAAAATTTCGAGTGATAACACTGGCTTCTACTCTATGATGTGTTGTATTGTGTACGTACAAGTAACATATTTATTCTTGTCGAGACGGTGAGAAACCCGGTAAATGGTGACAGCAGACCTAGACCAACAGACAAAAACACATAGAGACATATACTGCAAGTCCAAGCCGGATTTATTAATAGATTTCAGCTATTGCCTACAACGCTAGTTGCACTTTTGTAGTTGAATGCGCCAAAGAAGTTGCAAATAAATTACAATAGTGATGCAATCGAATGCAGTTTGATTGTATCGCAATGCATCGTAATGCAATATAATGACTATGGAAAATGTGTGTAGATACACGGTGCGCCAAAAATAGCCCCCTAGCAGATTCGTCGTAACTCAGTCAGAATTAAATATTTTTTGCTTTATCTTTGCAGGATTCTAGCTGAGGTAATTTTATACAAGTTAAAAAAATTTCATGAGACAATATACTTGCATTCCAAAGTCATGAAACTGTTTTCAAAAAAGTCCAAAACATTTTTTGACCAACATCGCTAAGCCTGCAAAGACCGTTTCTGTGACTCTCAGTCATCGTGCTTTGATTCACCTAGGATAAATCGATAGGCCTGAAAAGTCGACTGGTTTTGAGAACGACATAGGCAAAGCTTGATATTTCTGCATTTGCCATCGGCTCTGATTACTGCTTTTTGTCTCCTTTTCCATGCATGAATGGCTTCATTGATGGGCGGTTGCGGCGCAATTCAGTCAAGATCGCGTCTTGATTCGCATTCAGTTCCATCTGTCTTCGGCCTGGGTCTTTGGCCATGGTAGTCTTCAAGCATCGTGACCCGTTCATGATAGTCAAGCAACTTAGATCTGGCTAGTTGGGCTACGAATTTCCGAGACTGACCGGCATCAGAAGTCAAAAGACACTTTGCAAGCATTACTGTGCTGGCTTGAAAAAATTACTTGTTGGAAAAAGTTTCATAACTTTTGAATGCAAATATATTTTCAAATGAAAGTTTTGGCACTCGTGTCGAATTATCTCAGCTACAAAACATGCAAAGATGAAGCAAAAATAACAAGATTAACTGAGTTATTGCGAATCTGATATGGGATCTTTTTTGCGCATCTTGTAGAGTCTTGGCGTTTCCTTATGTGGGCAAAAATTATTTTTAAAATAGCAACAAAAAGCCCGGAAGAAGCAAGCCGAGCGACCTAAAAATGGCTGACAGTATAGCTCGTTTAACTAAATTTGTAGAGTGATGACACTGGCTTTTAGAGGACAACGTGGCGCTTGCTTGTCCTTGCCGATAAAATTAGAATATGCATAGGCGAATAAAATGTGTCCATGTTTCAGACAGTCGTCCTTTAAATAGCTCTGCGTATGCGGTTGAAGCATAAAGGGCAAAGTTTTTTCCTACAAATCCGAGTGGTATCACTGTCATCTACCGCACAACGTGTTGTTTGCTTACACTTGTCGAGTGGAAGAAAATGAATCTATTCTCGAGACAATCGGCCCATAAATTGCTGCACCAAAGCGGCTGAAGCATACAGGAAAATGGGTTTTCTTAATATCTCGATTGGTATCCCTGTCTTCTACCGCATAACATTTCACTTGGTAACTGTTGTTGAGACGAAGAGGATGGGCCTATTCGCGAGACAATCGTTTCACAAATGGTTGCACTAACGCGGTTGAAACATACAGGAAAACGGGTTTTCTTCATATCTCAAGTGATAAATCCGACTTCTGCCTCATAACAACGTACTGTTGAGTTGCACTTGCCGAGACGAAGAGAATAAGTCCATCCGCGAGACAATCGGTCCATAAATCGCAACAGTAGACCAACACAAACAAGCATCGCGGAGTTATCAGACTCTATGATCAGCAGCCTATAGTCAATCTTCGAGGCCTATAGGCCTAGGCCTATTGCTTAGAGACTTGGAGTTAAGAGACTTTATATTCAGCAACCTGTAGTCAATCTTCGACGAACTGAAGTCAAATAGATTGTATTATAGTCAGTCACGAACGAACTGGAAGCCGTTATATTGCTCGATGTGAGTGCGAAATCAATTTATACCCTATCTGCTGTAAGGCCACTTAAAAAGTCTTCGAGGGCCACTTTTGGCCCGATACGCAGTGACGAGGGCTACTTTGGATCGAGACGCAATGACGAGGGCCACTTTGGCCTGAGACGCAGTTAATGAATCCACTTCGAGAGAATTGTGCCATAAATGGCAGCTCTAACGCGAGAGAAGAAGACGGGAAAAGGGTTTGTCCTAATAATTTGAGTGATAGAACTAACGTTGTGCCAAACAATGTATTGTTTAGTTACTCTTGTCAAGACGAAGAGAATAAGCCTATCCGCGAGACAATCGGTTCGTAAATGACGACTGTGGACGGCGACAAACATATAGAGAAAATAAATTCTACGCGCTTTTGTAAATGAAAAATTATAGATAATGATACTATCCGCGTAGTATTGAATTGAGATCTGAAGCGAGCGATATCAATCATATCAAATTGTCTCTTCTAAATGTTAAATAATAGCAACGCTATTAAATAGCCTGGGACATATTTCAGAGTATCAAAGAATTAAAATTCACAACAAATCCAATAGGACCTTAAGATTCATCATTTGATAAGTGAACAACTATTTAATTGCACATCGTTAACTATAATAAGTGTAGTGCAATTTTTGCCGAAGCGTTGTGGCCGAGTTGTCTAAGTGGCGGACTTCGGACTGCGAGTGTGGCATCGAGTCAGTTCGAACCCCGGCCGCGGCAATAGATTTCGAGTCACTTCGTGTACCCTTGGCAAAGGTGCTTTATTTCGTCAGCCCTGCAAATAATCATCCAATAGGGTGGAGTGCAGTAGAAAAGTTGAAGTTAAAGTAATATCACACACGTTATTTCATCTACACCTTTTACTGGAGTGCGATCATCGCACTGATTTCTCTGCCCCGTCGTAGTATCAGATAGAAACGGGCTTTCCAAATTTGCACGCAGATTAGGATTAGATCCGCTTCAATACATCCGTTTCTCTCGTCTTATTTCGCTAATTAAGTACAAATTTCTACTAAGAAGCCTGAAATTGCATACGCGAGATTTCTGCTGGCTTTAGGTGCATGGCCGGATTGAGGTTTTAGTATAGGCACCAAATGATAGACACTATATGATAAATAGGTCTTTTTGATTTGCATCGCTATTGTTGATAGGCTTCACTTGACTATTCGTCAATGGCTTTATCAATTATAACAGAACTATTTAACAGTTTTGCGCTTGAACGACGATAGCCATATTGTCCAACTCTCTGCAAGGAATCCAGGGGGCGCATTCACATATCTTATGACAATCTTAGTCGTAAGATTGTCTTAAGAGAATCTTTGGCAAATCTTATCTTTTTTATTGGAAAC
>JAQIWG010000761.1:0-29595 GCA_034695025.1 Chamaedrilus cognettii
GCATGAAGATATTACAGACAAAGTGCATGAAGATATTACAGACAAAGTGCATGAAGATATTACAGACAAAGTGCATGAAGATATTACAGACAAAGTGCATGCTCAAAGTCATACTGTGGTCAGTTAGTAAGATACAATGTATAATGAAGATAATATCACCGACAAGAATCTCAAGGCGGTCCTCAGGCTTGGAAAAGGACTATGAAGTAATTCAACTGATTCAGCATTTCTGTGAACTTATTCAATATAATACATTATAGCGCCATCTGATATTGAAACAGAATTTCGATTGAAATGACATTGAAATAGGCCTAATCTTTTTGTATTTTTGGCACGTTGTGTTATGTGCGTATACAATTTGTACATGTATGTGCGTTTTCTGTACTCTGTAGAGCAAATAAAGCATATTCATAAACCCACTAGGTCATTATTACCATTGATTGAACATTTGTTTCTTTAGCCTCAGTCTTCTCCTTGAAGATCTAGTTGTCACGCTCCCACAACACGAAGTACAGGCATTGATTTTCTGTTCGGTCACGGTCAATAGGACACAATCAATATCCTGCATCTTGAGCAATTACTGCGCGCAGGAAATGAGGCGAACCTAGCTCGTCTTGCAGATTAACTTTGGAATTTATTTCCACAAAGAAAAATAATTTTGAATTTTCTGTTATAGGAAAAATGTTGCTCAAGGATATTGCTCAATGTATTGTCTGAATATTGCAGCGAATGGAATTTAGACGCATTTACAACGGTGGATGAACGTTGAAGTTTGGGGACCGTGTGTAGTATCAAATGCTACTACAGACCGGTTCGGTGTCTCGGAGCCAAACAAACGGCCGCTCCCCCTTCTTTGGTTGCTCTTCACGACTCGCTGGGGGAGCTCTGAGTTTTCTAGCGAGTTCTTTGTTCCCTGGTTTGCAGGAGGTGTAATGATGGAATTGTTTTTGCAGGGCATGCATAGGCTATGGAAATTTTAAGAAATGGACAAACATGACATTTTTGTTTTTGGAGGAGTCATATGCCTTTGCCGCGTCTTCTCTGATTTCTTTCAAACTAAAATTACTGTGGTATGTCAAAAACTTAACATAGAGAATTTTTTCTCGGGATATGAATCTCCTCTCTTAAACAAAATAAAATCATAGTACTGTTTTACAAATTCGTCCCCCCCCGGCAGCCTTCCATGACAAAACAACTACACGCTATTCGTATCTTTTTTAGAAACGAACCAAGACATTGCTCACCGGGGAGCCATGCCCCCCCTCACAGGAAGCCCCTAAATCCACCGATGACCATGTTAATACGGCCAGCATAAGCCTTAAGACGACTCCTCATGAATAATGTGCGACGGCGCTCGCTTGCTCCGTTGATTACAGATGGCTGCGCCACCCTGCGCTGCCGCCTGGGCCGCACGTGCAGCCCTAACTCCCACGGGGAGGCTGTCTGCGTGTGTGCCGGGCCCGACCACTGTCCGGGAGCGGGCCGCAGGGGGGGCAAAGGGGGCCGGGGGAGCCCGCGGGCGGTGTGTGGGTCGGACGGGGTGCGGTACTCCAGTCACTGCGAGCTGCACCGTCAAGCGTGTATGAAGGACAAGCATATAAGGGTTAACAAAGACCTCAAGAGTTGCGAGGCGCAAGGTAGGCAGAATTACGAAAGCGCTACTTACAGTGAAACATGAAATTTTAGCTTTATATTTTTTGCGGTTTTATCTCTTAGAAAAGAAATTTAGCTGCACTTAATTCGTGTTATAGCAAACTGCCTATTAGCTTGTACACCACCGTTTTTGGGCATGTAATTTTCCAGCAAAATACCCAGAATCTAGAGATGTTCCATTTTAGTCTGATGGTAACAATGAGGCAGACGATGCTTTCAAGGGTTTATTTTTAGACTTCTTTATTTTAAGTTTGCCGACCTTTACCCTTCTCCGATTCGCTGTCGCATGGCATTCACCCTTCTCCATAGATCCCTGCCATTGCAGTTTTTCCTTTGTGGTTGATGTGGTGCTGGTCGTCCCAGATGCAATCACGTTTTAATGTTGGCCAATATGTCTTCTTTTTGTGACGCAGTGTATTTGCGGATGTTTTTCCAAAGCTCGTTGTGTGGTCACCGACGGTGAACGTATTGCGCCAAATTGCTTCGGCATACACTAGGGCCCTTTTAATAGCTTCATTATCGTCTCTTCTTTTTTTATTTTTCTTGTCTCGTGCATGCAATGCGACTGGAAAAAAGGCGATTGTTGTTTTCAAAATATGCAGTGTTTTATATCGCTTCTTGTAATTGTTGAGTAATGGTAGAGTCTGACGTTTGTTATTCGATTGGCCTATGGCGTACATATTACCGTTCAATTATAAAATTAACAATCATCGCTTTTGACGTCCATCCTTATGCGCTACAGGCAAGCCTGTAACGCCGCGCCCATGTTAACACAGATTGGACGTTTATATTGGAGCTGGGTTTTTACGGCCGGATGTCCTTCCTGTCGCCAGCCTGAATAATAAATTACTCTGGACGATGATTATCAGCTAGTGACACTTGTGTGTTCAACAGCCTTGCTGAAGGGCCTGTAGCACCATGGTTTCATAGTTGCGGAGCCGGGACTCGAACCCAGGTCCTCTGGACTCGAAGTCCACCGCCTTAATCGCTACACCACAGCGCCTCGCTCTCGTTTATTACTACTCAATTTATATTTAGTTTATATTTGATTAATTAATATTAGCATTAATTAATTAACATTTAATTCCCTATTACAACTGATTAATTAATATTGATCAACGCAGAGAGTGATGAAAGTGACTACAGCGAAGATGATGATGATGATGTTAGTGATCACCATACAGTGAAGAAGGAATCACCTAAAGGACAGCATTCCCTTGATCATGAAAAAGAATCAAATATAGCGGAATTGAGTCTTCAGCACAAAACTGAGAAAAAGGTGGAAGTTAAAAGTCTGGGGAAAAACGTTGAAACCATTGAGAACAGTAAGTAGGCCTAACAATTTTGAGAACATCTTTTCTTATGTTCATTATCTGGGCTATATATGAGTGAGTTTCAAACTATTTTTTCTACATCAATGTTGAACAGATTTCCAACTATTTCTGCTCAATTAATAGCGTGAATGATAATTATGGGCCCATGATTTTGGCTTTTAGCAACAAACGCGTTGTGTTCTCTTCTGTGCTCATCCACATATAGCCAACACACTTATATGGGAAATTGCACTTTGCTTTAATCCTAGTTTAAAGCCTTGTGTTTTCTGGAATGATATACATCATGTTTGTCAGAGAAGGTTTACTGTGCTTTATATCAGAGAAGATACACTTCCATTTATCAGTGAAGATATACTTTATTCTTCTCAGAGAAGACAAACTTTGTTGTTATCAAAGAGAAGCGATTGCTTTTATCTAAGAAGCGAACCTTGGAATCCAGAGAAGATTTACTTTTCTTATATTAGAAAAGAAATAGCATACCTTGCTTCTATACAAGAAGATATGTGACTTTTATTGGAAAAGAAATGCTTTGCTTTTATCAGAGAAGATATACCTTGCTGTTAAGGAAAGCTGTACTTTGGGTTCATCTGATCAGCATTACTTTGACTTTATCAGACGGATGTTTGAGTTAAAATGCACGTTGCGATTTTTTCGACTTTGCGACTTTGCAACTTCGCGATTTTGCAACTTTGCTTAGCAAAGCATCCAGTCTCCTCCTCGACACGCAGCGAGCCTAGACGATTCTGTCCGGCACGGCGCTATTTTGAAGCCTTTAAATGTCATCATTTTTCTTTATTATAATGCAACAAAACCAATGAGGTATTAATCGGAGAATATATACTTTACTTTTATCAGATAAAATAATGTATGTTTATCAGAGAAGATATACTTACTTTGTTTATATCGGAGAAGCGATACTTTGCATTTATCAGAGAATATTATACTATAATAGAGAAGAAGGTTGGTGAGGCCGAGCATGAGTTGAAGTTCTTCAAGACGTCCGTGGTGGCGGGGAGCGGCCTGGAGATTAAGTGTGAGAACGACCACCTCGCGCCCACTCAGACCCTCTGGAGAAGGGACGGACGCTCGCTCAGTGACCTCGTCAACAATGACATTCAAGTGCGTAGCGCATGCACAGTGGTATTTTTGTTTTAATGCTCGAAAAACGCAGGGGCGGTGCCAAAAGTTTTTGAAATGGGGGGGCCGGGGGGATGATCCTGATTGGTGTCGCAGCCAAGGGGCGTTTTTTATTTTAATTCTTGAGAAATGCGGGGACGATTTGGTGTGGGGGAAGGGGGGGTGATCCTGATTGTTGTCGCAGCCAGGGGGCGCTTTTTTTGTTTTAATTTTTAAGAAGCGCAGGGGCGGTTACAGAAGTTTTTGATAGGGGGGGGGACGATCCTGATTTTTCACGGGATGATCCAGATGACTCTGGTCATGTTACAGCCTTCATAAAGTTTATCTGAAAATGATTAATTAATTTTATTCATTCAGTTTTGAAAGTAATCGAGTATTGCTTCTATGCTCGTAGGTGTTTGCCGACGGTTCGCTGTACTTTTCGCAAGTCGAGTTGTACCACATCGGCAACTACAGCTGCTTGCCCCACGTCGACTACCCACACGACCTGCAGACCCACTTTCTCGCCGTCACCGGTTAGTTTCAGACACTCGCGATGATTTTAAGTTTATTGTAACATTTTGACAGGAAACATTGGCGTCTTGTTTAAATTGCATGGCCTCAATCAGTGCATAATTCAGCAGTGGCAATTGACCTAAACTAAAGCTTTGATGCGATACGTTTCTTTATGGTGACAATAATTGTCGATTTGTACAAGCTTTCTAGTCCGCTGTTATGTGTCACAGATGCGCGTAACGGTGCGCTCGACTTTCTTTATATTTTAAATCATCCTGAATTTGAATTACGCCTGATGACACTTCTTAGATTGTATGAATACGATGTCGTGTTGAGTCCACGATCCAGATTGAGTTGTAGACTCGTCAATCGGCATGCTCAAACCAGCACAAAATTAGAATTCAAGTGTGGTTCTCTCTTGTTGATTGATCAGTGCCATGTCTCAAGGTCGATCTTAGGGCTGGTTTTTCAAACATGGATTAAATGGTGGTTCAGGATGCAGCCTATGCAAAATGGCGGGTTAAATTCTGAACCACTATTCAATTCGTGTTGGAAAAACCAGCCCTTTGTCTCAGTGCAAGTAACAGACAATCTAATGTAAGCGTCTAAACCAACGATAGCATTTAAACCATGATTTGTTCATGCATGATAGATGCTATATAAAATACAAAGAGCGAGCCAGCAGAATGCGTTTGATAGAAATTTGAAAATCAACGTGACATTGTCATGCGTCACAGTGCCACCGACGGTGCGTGTCAGCCCGGTCTCTCAGACGCACATGTCCGGTGCCACGGTGTCAGTCGAGTGTCAGATTGTTGGCATTCCGACACCGGCCATTTCGTGGCGCTTGCTCGGAAACAAGGAGCAATTGACTGCGGACGATCGGCACATAATTTTGCGTAAGTGCGTTTTCGCATACTGATGTGTTTTTCAGGTTCTGTTCCTGAATTTTCTTTCACTGGTTGCGTTTTCATCTACATAGCTTTGATAGATGATGTACTGATCATGACTGATGTATTATTTTGAAAGTACATCAAATCCAAATTTTTGTATGGTATGCAACCATGTTTGATAATTGTATTTTTTGTATATAATAAGTTAGTAATAGAAGTCATCAATTAAAATATATATTCTAAAATTTATACTTCTCAGTAGTCATTTATGTTCGTATAGTCGCAAAACGACATTATTTTCTTAGGTGGTACGTCAAAGTGGAAAAGTCTGTTTGTATAGTGTTTTTTCAGTGCGGTTCGATGATGTAAATTTAGTAAAGATAGCGTTCCGAAGGTTGTTTAGCCTGAAGTAACTAGGCCAGATCTATTTGACAGCAGTTCCGTAATATAGAAGGGAGAGGTGAAGAAGGTCTGATCATCCAATTTTTGAAGTTTACCGACTCCAGCTTGTAACATCGGCTTACTTTTGAGTGTTGAACTACAGAAATGTTGTCACGTTGAGATGTTCTGTTTTTAGCACTTGTCGATCTGTCTAGTGTCCAGTTGTTATCCTGTGTATGTTGCAGATGATGGTCATGTGCTACAACTGGATGACATTGATCCTTCGATGAACGGAACGAGGCTGACGTGCAAGGCAGAGAACTCTGCGGGCTCCAGCGAGGCGACGGCTACCGTGTTTGTGAAGGGAATGGACGCGCAGAGCTACCAGCCGGGTGGGCTATGTGTGCTAGTTACATGGTGCATATAATGCACTTAATCAGCTTTTCATCAGTCGTATCTGAGATTAATAGAATAAATGAGATTTTAATAATATTATCTTATATACAGGGCAAAAATTCTGTAAGCTTGCATATCTTTATTTCACAGAGAAACAGTGCAAAACAATAGCAGTAATGGTAAAACAAAGAAATTTCATGGATTAAAAGATTGCGTTTGCAAATTAAATGTGGTCATTGACTTAGTATCATTTTATTTTGAATAATTCACCATTGACAGATGAGTGTAATTATGTCCGATGTGTATGTCAATATTTTACTTCACCACAGCGAGGCGCTGTGATGAAGGGGTATAGGCCCTTCTTCAACTTCTTCAAGGCTGCTAAACACACAAGTGTCATTAGTTGACAACCGACCTCGCCAGAATTTTTGTTATTTGATTGGCGTTATAAAGGACATCGGGTCTTAAAATCCCAGCTCCAGCAGTCCTCATCAGGATTCAAAACGTATTACCTGCGGGTAAACAAGGACATTAACAGAATGGACAACAAAAAAGGCCGAATCACTTTTTCGCTACCGGTAGTTGACTAATAATACGGATCTATTTTTCCTGCAGCCGAATCTTCCGCCGCCGAGTACTACGTCGTATTCCATGCGGAGGGATACACCGTCTACGAGCCGAATCACTGCCATATAATCCACGTAGTGTCGAAGGAATTTCCCCTCGGCCAGGGGGCGGAGCCTGCTCTCTGCGGTTCAAACAAATCCTGCGAATGGGGGGAGGCCGTGAATGTTGGAAACAAGTTTGTGTACGTGGCGCAGCCGAACCTCAACCGAGTGATCGTCATCGAGCTAACGGACAGGTTCAACCCCATTGAGGTATTTTCATAATTTTTAAAGGTTTTTTATTCTTGTTCTTTGCGTATATTTGATAGCATTTTTATGGTTAAGAGCTGTGAATTTGTAGAGTGATCCCAGTTCTATTTTCAGTTCTGCATCGATCCAGTAACTATCCAATACTGGCATTTGGAGCAGGCTTTCCACTACACCACTACACCACGGTGAGGCGCTGCGGTGTAGTGGTTAAGGTGTCTTTGAGTCCGAGAGACCTTGGTTCCAGTCCCACACCGGCGACTATGAAACCATGGCGTTACCACTAGGCCCTTCAGAAAGTCTGTTAAACACACAAGTGTCGCTAGCTGCCAACCATCGTGTCAGATAATTATTTATTTAGTTGGCTTCATCCGTCCGTAAAAATTCAGCTCCAGGTGTTTACATCGATGTGCAAACGTGTGAAAAGCGCCCAGGTTACAGAATAAACGAAAAAAAGCGATTAAATTACTCAAACTTGCAGCAAGTTTTAACCGGCCACATACACTGTGAATGTCTCAGGTTATCGAGATGGACGATCACCCGACATCAGTCGTCTACGTAAAGCACCTCGATCTGATCTGGATCATGTGTAACGATCCAAGTCCGCGCACGCCTGCGATTCGACCCCTACACAGGGCGAGCGTGATCGTGCGTGGGGCCAGCGTCGATACTAAGCACCACCGCACCGTGCACCTCCAGCCAATCACAGGGCTCGACACTTTAAACACTTTATCTAGTGTGAGCAATCAGTCAATCACAGGGCATATACTTTCAGTAAAACAAGTGAATTACAGGGTTTGATACCTCACTTTGATATTTACACTTTAATTTATGATATTACACACTGAATCAATTCAGTACATGCATTTAATATGTAACTTTCTAAGCAGAATTATTTTTTCAATAAAAATAGAGACAATGTTGTAATACATTTGTTGTATTTGCAGCAAGACAATGTTACAATACAAACTCACTGAATGCAAGATTTCGAATGTGACTGAGAAGATGTGCCCCAGTTTTTTTTCCAAACGAAATGCTAAGATTACATATCAATGCTCATTACAGAACGTTTGAACAAAATGAGTTTTTGACCAATCAGATCTGAGATCAACTTGACCCATATCTTCTAAAACCCTTCATTTTCAACGTTGCGTTGAACAGCTAAAAATTAGTTATTCATCCACGGTTGGTCTTTTATATTGTCGCGATCTTCTAGAGCTCTATTTGGATGTCTACAAACTACAAACAGTCGCCAGGACTTTGAATATTTTACCGAGCGACAGCTAGTTACATTACTCCAGCAGCACTACAGCGAGTGTGAAATTGTCAAGAAATTATATCAATATTACTCATATTTTGCAGGTTCGTCGGATGTTCCTGCCCCCGGAGAATGACCTGAAGGTCAAGCTCAACTACGGCTATGCCGCTGTGGACTGGGAGACTGCGCTGTACAAGGTCGATTTGGTGACCCTCAAGCTCGTCAAGCGCCTAGAGCTTCACTGCGTGCCCGCCGCTGTCGCCTTTGTGCCCATCGGTGAGCCCTATGTCCAGGGTTAGGTTTGGCCCTGATAAAACATGCGTACGCGTTACGTCTGTAAGCGAGGCGTAGTGCAACTGCGGAGTCTTTAAAAGCTGCTATTTGATCGATACTAGTCTAAATTCTGACAATCCTTTTGATCACGGCCTAACATGGCAAAATTTTACAAGTGTTTGAGACGCGTGAGACGCTCGATTTAACTCCTCAGCGCTAGCAATAACACACAAATTTTTGTCATCTTAGGCCTGTAATGTATAGTATATATTCTTTAGTTAGTTCAGTTAATTCATGCCTGAAGTTTTGGAGTGATTTTTTCTGTATGCAGGAGGAAAGATAATCGTGAGCTGCATGAAGGAACGAACGGGAAGCTGGCTCCAGTCTGTCACCATTGACTACATCACCGATGGAATCCTGGACGAGAGTGCCATTGTGTCGGGTGTTACTCGCGTGTCACCAGACTCGCGTCACATTGTGGCAGCCGAACACGACAGGATCTCCGTCTACGCCGTGCTGGATAATGGTCAGTGACACGACTGGTTGTTAATAATAATTTCAAAATAATTGTATTTTGTACAATTGTAATTTGAATATATGTAGGCTGTTCTGTGTTTTTACAATGTAACTGAACTGTCATCTAACTGCTTGTAATTTTTAATGTTAAATACTGTCTGTTCTATTGACTGAATCACTGATAACACTGATGCTTTTTTGTATCTATGTATAGATATGTAACGGATAAGTTAAGGATGAGAGTTGAGGATGAGTTGAGTGTTGAGAGTTGAGGATGAGAGTTGAGGGTTGAGGATGAGAGTTAAAAGTTGAGGATGAGAGTTGAAAGTTGAGGATGAGAGTTATAAGTTGAGGATGAGAGTTGAGAGTTGAGGATGAGAGTTATAAGTTGAGGATGAGAGTTGTAAGTTGAGGATGAGAAATGAGAGTTGAGGATGAGAACTGAGAGTTGAGGATGAGAGTTATAAGTTGAGGATGAAAGTTGTAAGTTTAGGATGAGAAATGAGAGTTGAGGATGAGAACTGAGAGTTGAGGATGAGAGTTGAGAATTGAGGATAGGAGTTGAGAGTTGAGGATGAGAGTTGAGCGTTGAGGATGAGAGTTCAGGCCAGTGCGATTGAGATAAGCCTATGGTTCTTATGGGCTCTGGGAGAAGGGCCTGCGGGGCACGGGCAGGGGCTGCTAGTTATAATTAAATTTAACTCAAAATTTCACAAAGCGCGCATGTGTAATACTTTGTTTGTGTATACTCTAATCTATGCGCAGGTGACGTGAAGCGTCTCTACTCGCTGGACGTGGAAGAGTCCGGTCCGGTGGACATTCTCTATGTCGCGTCCCTCTCTGCCTCAAGGACGGGCTACGACGTTGTGCTCAGGGGCAGCAACAAGGTGTTCCACATCGATCTCACCACCAGACACGTCTCCAACATTGAAGGTTCGATCCTTTGTTCTTTCCCCCGGCCGTCATTGCTGACGCTGCAGCGCCCTCGGAGTACCTTCCGCAATCTTCCTCCACCCCTGCTGGTTCTCCACTTCTCCATACCAATACTTTTTTCCATCGGAGGACCCTCTGTAGCTTTGCCATGACATTATGACTTGACAAAGACTGGTTTAATTTGCACGTCAGTTTCCAATTTTTGCATTTGACATTGCAGTTCTCTTTGTTTGTATCGTTGTGTATTGGTTACGATGTATCTTGTACTACGTTTGTGTAAAATAAAGATCTGTACATTATTATTAAAAACTTTGTCATGGACATTTAATAATGTATATGTAAAATATTTTCATGTATTTAATTTGTTGCCATTTGTAAATTGTCCAGGTACCCTTGTGCCTAGAAACCAGTCCAGCCGAGTTATATTCACATGTTGGTTTGCACGCAGAATCAATAATTAAGTTCAGATTAGCTAATAAAACTGATATTGAGTTGGCTTGGTTTGATCTCAGGTATTGATGAGCTGATGAAGAAGAAGCGTGCAGGGTTGAAGGATCGTGATGGGGTGATGGCAAGTGCCGGGGCGTTCAGCAGCTTTCTCACGATGTCAGCCGATGACTGCATCGTGGTGGTGGACGACAAGCGACACCACGCGCAGTGTCAGTGGCAGGGCGTGACAGGTGTCAGCGCCATCGTGGGCATCAGACACGACTGACACTGACTGGCACCGTGACACGAGTAACACAATGACACACGACAGACATATGACAGGACTAACTGGGTGATACAATGGCATGACTGGCAGATGACACGTTCGACTGATTGCCACTATGGCACGAGTGGTGCAACGGCACGAGTGACATGGTGGCACGAGTGCTACAATGGCACAATTGACACACTGGCACTACTGACATAATGGCACAACTGACACAGTGGCATTACCAACGTCATAACGCTGCTGCTGACACTTCTGACACCATTTAAACTATAACACTACTGACACACTGGCATGGCTGGCGTTATGACACTTTTACTGACTTGTGGCACCATTAAACTAAGACAAGACTGACACTGTCTAGTAACTGAGCTTTGATATGATTGGCATCATAGCTCTAGGCCTACTGGCATCATGGCATTCATAATTATTATACCAGACTGACATTCTGACTTGAATGACACTATGACATGGAGAGAGTTGATCGTCGCTGATCACACAATGCTAGTCAGTTGTGTGAAGTGAAGCCCGTTTGTATTGTAGGTTTATCAGAATAGAAAAGAAGTATGTCTGTATCACAATTGAAAAAAAACTATTCGCGACGACAGGCGCTGGAGTACGTCTAATTCAAATAAATTTTTCTTGTTTTGCACTAGCATATTATTTCAGCATTAGGTCTTCAATGTGCTACATTTTCGTGTCCTAAGCTTAGTCGTCTGGCACTTTACTTACATCCGGTTTTCCGTTAACGTTTCTACTTTGTTGTTGTTCAGTTCATTATCGTACTGATTCTTTGACAGTTTCATAATATTCTTCATAGTTTGATGGGATTCGTTAATTTTCAGACGAGAATGTTTGTGGCGCTAGTATTTTGTAACGCGTAGTGATTGCAGTGTATTATAGTGCGAATGAAAACCAATCGGATTTCTTTAAAACTATGCGATGCTCGTTGCTTGATATAAATTGCTTTGTCTTGTACTGCCATCTATTCTAGTCTATCGCTTGTCTGTGCGTTCGTGTGTGGTTGAAAGGACTCTTATTCATTGTCTACGATATGCACCTGTAGGGGGGCGGAAAAAACTAATTCACCTCAGATTTTTAACACATTGCAATTACTGCCCACACTGCATGTGCTTTAAGGAAAGTCTGGATGCATTAATCCCTAGTCAGATATTTTAGTTTAAATGCATTTTGCGGCTCTGCGGTGTTCGGCCCTGGTTATCTCTAGAAGGCATTTTTAGCGATTTGCTTATATAGTTAAGGAGTGCAAGGTTTGTGAAAAAAAGTTGTTTGAATTGTACAAGATTTAACCCCTAGTCGTATATTTTAGTTAACATGCATTAGCAAGATGGCAGTATTTTTAAGCTTTTTCATAATTTTTTTATTGAATCCGAGATCACGGCTTCCCACACCCATTCAGTGGACTAAAAGCTCAATCTAGTATTTAGTTGACGCCACATAATCGGTTATGGAGATTTTAATCTCTGATTTGAATTTGAGTATGGTACTTGATTGAAAAACCAGGGGTGAGAGTGAAGTAGTGACTTTTTTGGATCAATTTCATAGAGCTTGCTCTGCCGCTGATAATAAATTAAACTGCCATCTTAACCATTACTATTCATTGCTAATCATTACTATTCATTACCATTCATTACTATTCGAAGCGAGTCTGCCTGGCATGAAAATGTCTGGCATAAAAACGTCTGATTTTACTTCACTATAATGCAGCAAAACCAATGGGTATTATGTGAAGCCTAGTGAACAGCTTCAGCTTTCATGATTTCGCTAACTGCTGTGAACCTAATTGGCTAAAAGTGTCTATGTGTTGAGATATAATTTCTTTGATGGTTTCAAGCAGTTCTATATTATCTCTCATTTAGATATCTATAGCCTATTGTGTGTAACAGTGTAGGTGTGGTGTGATGTTGTCTTGCGGAATGTGTGTCGATGGACTGAGCAGGAAATATTGGTGGCTTCAACTTGGATGGAGGGGGGTGAGGGTCGAAGAGCTCAACATCAGCGAGGGTGTGACAGGGTCTTATCGCGGGCGGGATAAGAAACATACTTAGGGCGCCAAGAATTAATAATTAATTTATAATGAAAATGAATCCCACATTAATAAAAATCATCCAATTTCGTAACAAAATTGAATGATTTATTGTGAATTTCATCAATAATCATATAAAATTTAAGAAATTTTCAGATCACAAGATTTCGCTTTCTATTGCATCCATAACCTTAGATTCAGACGAATATCACTAGATCCAGTGATAAATAACTGGCAATGGTACCACTGATTTGAAGAATTCCAGTATAGTCGTTGCGTTTCTGATTTGTTTTTTTGATTGGGCAAACTCCTGTTGGACAATGTTACCGTGTGTGCCCTTGTAGTTGCTAGCCCATTCCAATGTGTTGTTGTGTAGCCTAATCTGACTGGCTTTTTGAGCATTATTTGCTATGATTATTATTGTAAATTTATCGTGTCTCTACAGCGTGGTGCATAAAATACTAACCCCATTGTTTTTTGCCTGCCTGCTACGATACTATTACTAAGTTCTATGTAGGTACCATCATTAAAGAACATTATCTGAAAATTCAATTGATCCACAAGCCATAAATGAACGCGAGTTGCTATTTTGGTGCAGAAATGTGAGGTCACTGTTCTATGCACCACGGTGTACACAGATGTATCAGTAATGTGGGCCTACAATCTATTGCTTTCAGTAAATGTGGGTCAGCTCTCACTGTGCCATTTGTATTCCTTTCACGTGTCGCAGACATTAGATGTCTGCAGATTATGAACGTCTAGCACCACAGTATCAGGTACCATGGTTAGTTGCATTCTTTGCTATTGTCCATATGCTGGATTGCACGAACATTTGTTCGGATTGAGTTCGAGATCTGGTCTCAATCTTAACATACGTTCATGCAATCGACCATGAGTGTCTATTTCAACCTATGGCAATGACAGAAATTATACATTTTCTCCAAGCATCGAAGTACTTTAGTAAGGCCAAGTTTTTCCATCAAGTGTTAAAATTAAATCCGAGGTCATGACGTCATCACACCCAATGAGCGCGCTGAAAACTTGATCTATGGTTAATTTAGCGCCATGTTATTGGTTTTTGCTGAATAAATCTTGGATTAAAATTTTAACGCTAGGTGGAAAAACCCAGCATAAGTATTTTCTTCAATAATCAATGTTCATATTTCACTGTACTTCGTTTGCATAATTTATTCGAATTCCATTCATAATTAGATAGAAATTTCATTTTGTATATTCAATTTTTGCTTACGTCATTATAAATATTCCAATGTATACAAAAGTCATTTCAGTGTGATTGCTTCATGAATTTTGTTCTGGGATAACCGTTCAACTAATTTTATCAACGAACGCTTTCATTCGTGTATGTTACTTGTATCAATTATGTCAATATTAGTTGCGTTTGCGTAGATTTAGCGAAAAAGTCTGCATTCGATATTGTTTTATATATTAATTTGTCTTATTACGAGTACATTTTTCACTTAAACATCTCGATGTTTCCTAATGGCACGTTCCGTTATATTTATTTATTGTGTCAACGTAGTTTGTGGTCGCTTTATAATACTTAGCCAGCATTTATAATTGTATCCTTTCGGCGCGGTAGTTAACACAAATTTAATATTCCAAAGTAATAGAATCCATGTGAAGCTGCTAAAACATTAAACTACTTTGTATATATTTTTATTCAAATTAATATTGTTGGTCAATGTGTACAGTAAAATTGTTCCATTGTTCTCAAACAATTCTAATTTAAAACGCATCTATTTCCACCATTGATCATTCTTTCCGCAGCCAACGAATGAAAATAGCTGACTTGTCTTTTAAATTAATAAAATTTGTCCTTTACAAGCATTAAGAGAGTTATGCCAGAAATACATACTAGTACCCAATGCTCCCTCTAAGCTAAAAATCGTTGCTGTTAGAAAAATTGCTTGGAAAAAAGTTGTGCGCTCTTTTTACTCTTGCGCAATTTTTTTGGCCTTTCCAATATTTTTTGGCATCATTTTATTCGTGCAAAGTTTATGTGAAAATTGTTCCAATTCTTCTCAAAAATTCAATAAAATTTGATTTCTGTACTGCAATAAATGACGATACTCAAATAAAAATTCTAAATAACGGAAAAAAAAAAAAACAGACCCTCAATTTGCTTCATTAGTTCCGTGGTGTAATTTATTAATTCACGGCCAAATTATCGTGCGCTGCGTTCTTTTTTTGCGCGGCGTCTCTGAGATTTGTGTGCGGCCGCGCACGCGCGCGGCTTAGAGGGAACGTTGTTTGTACCCGACTCAAGAAACTCAACACCGTACGCGTCATGTACGATGAATATAATTGAGAACAAATTTACAGGACGATTGTAAATATGAACGATTCACGAACAGACACACAGTACGCTGGACACAAAGCTGAATAAATAAAAGCTGCATAGATACAGTTTAGTCAACAAACTGTCAACTAGTCATGAGAATAACCCGCAATTAAAATATCAATTCCAGCACTATGTGCCAAAAAATGACGTTTCCTCATAGTTTGACATTATACCATAAAATCCCTACAAATTACTCGATTTGCATAGATTGCAACAGCTTATGGTACAAGTATTACCTTATGCTATAATGCCTGTAATGTATGCTCAAACCACAGATCAATTATTAAACCTAGACATGCCACAAAACGATAGCAACCTATCTCACGAGTGAGACACACAAAAGGGATTGTCAACACTCCATAATAGTGTCATTGACCTGTTAACTGAATTTCTATTGGCCCGCCAGAAGTAAAGCCAATTATGACAACCAATAGCAGCATCGCTTGCCATCAATCTGGCATATGTCAGGCAGTTGCCGATCCCTTTATTGTGTCCCACACGAAGCCGGCCGCAGGCGCTTCCAGTTAGTCATGGCATCTTTCTGGCTCAAACTGTTCTCTGTATGCACGCTCAAAGCGACACTGTCTTCGATTTTGGAACCACCATGCATAACTAACGTCACAAATATCTATGTCATTACTATGGCCTTACTAAAATGCTTACACAAAACCACAACACCATCAAAGGCATTTAAGTGGCAATCTGTCTCTTTAGCTCCACTTAATAGCCAACCAATCGCTCCAAACCATGATGTATTAAAATCAATCGACTAGCTCGCTAACGCCTACACAAAACCAGCATTACCATAAAAACAGCAATTGAAGAAATGCAATCAGCAGTAATACCAAGTTTTCTAGTTCCATGGCATGGGTCTTGAGGCAGAAAATCAGTTTAAAAGCACAGAGTGCTTTTAATTGATCGTGTGAATTGCTTGAAATTGAAAATTAAAAGGATCAAAATTAATATGGGTTATTTTTTACAAACGAGGACAGAGATATTTGTAGGTAGGCAATAACATAAGCTACATATAATCTTTCTAGAATTCAAAGTTCATTAATTATTTGCGCGCAAAAGAATCATAGTTTTGATCAAACAATACACTTTGCTATCAATGTGTAGTACCGCAATACGAATATATAAATATTCACGCTATTTTGGCGTCCACAAAATTTCAAATGACATAGCGCACAGCTTTTCTAATGCGTCGTCACTAAAAATAAACACCGCACGCATAGAAAAAACTCAAGGTTTTTGTTATATCATCGATTCGACACGCATGTTTACTAAAAGTCCAGTACTATCGTCAAAATTGTCGCAATATTACAGCTGTCAGGTACAGCCATCCTGAATTTCTAAGAAATTTCTAAATGACTTACACAAAACGCTCCTTAGTGCAATTTTTATTTGTTTCAGTCATGCTACAAGAAAAAAAACCGAATAAAAAAATACGCTGAAACTCAATTCGATTACTTAAAAACGTCCATAGTATAAACTAGGGCATTATAGTTGAAACATAATTATGAAGCACCGCCTGCGCTCGCTTCTTCTTGACTTCAGCTTACCTACAAGAAACTTACAAGCAGTTCCTATTCTGAGTCAAAAGAAAAATTTCTGACGAATTAGCCAAAAGTTTTAAACTCTAAAAGAATTGGCTAAAAGAATTAGCCAATTTATTCGCCAGGCCTTATTTTTTATCAAATCAATTCTGTCAGCTGTCCCTTCTCATGCACTACAACATATTAAATTCACGGCTTCGTTTATTATCACGAAACCAGTGATTGAACTTTTCTGAACGAAGGATCAATACAAAATTCGTCAAAGCCTTTCGCATTATGTAAAAACATCTAAACATCTTTTTGCCAGCTGCCCAAAAAAATTGCATTTAGCAGTTTTGGCAATCGGCAGACCAAGCCCTGTTTGAAAAAGTATATCACTGTGTTAAAAACCTGGCACTAAAATAGTTAAACAAATGTTCCTCAGAGTCTAACAGAACCGTCCAACGAAAGTTTAACAAAAAAACATGATCACAAAGAAAGGATTGGAATAGCAATTAGAAACGATGCTAATACATCATGGAACGAAGAGCAAGCAAATCCATGCTTCGGACACTTGATCAAAAAATAGGAGGAATGCAATCGATCTATCTATTGCTGCAGGACCATCTCGGCTATAATCGTAGCATACTAATAAGCAAAATCGTTTTTTTGCGTTTGAGGTTGATTAACATCCAACCTTAGTACAAAACATGGAACAATGTTGTAGGAGGGCATAATATGCAATGGAAATTACAAATTAAATACACATGGAAACCCTTTGACCCGACCGGAGTGCCCACTCCCTCCTCCCCTTCGTCCTGGGTTACCACCAATTCCATATTGATGGTGGCCCATGGCGAAGGGAGGTCCCCGATGACGTCCTCAGACGCCGAAACGGACTATAAACCCACTATTATTATTATTATTATTATGTAATTAGGATTCAATTGATTCCGAATACAAAATTATACTGTAAGATGAAGGCCAGACGCTTAGGGGACCTTATCCCTAGGTTTTACACGACGTCACATCCGGTACAAAACACCACACACAATGGCAGCGTTCGCTACGAGCCGAACCGAGTGTTAGCGTGGTGGAAGATCAATAATTTGTGATTGATTTCTTACAACACTTCCTAATTGAATGAAGTTCAGTGTAAACGATACTAGACTTCTCGATTGCTAAAGCCCAAAGTAACCAATTTTTTTGTATGTGACAACAATTATTGCAAAAGAATTAAAATGTAGGTTGATAAAAATCTCTGCTTGTCAAGATTGCATGCTATTGTTTACACAGATATCAAATCAAATCAAATCACTGGGCTTATAGTCCGTTCCGGCGCCGAAAGGCGCCATCGGGGACCTCAGATACTGCACACTAATCGTGTAGGGTCCCTTTAATTTTTCTCCTTTGTGGTGTCATGTGGCAGGTCCCTAGTATCCAGCCTTTCTCATTCATTCAATCTTCTGCTTCTCTTCACATTTTAAAACTACTACATCTGCACACAACACGTTCATTTCCAAACAGCACATCATGTAATATCTTATTGTCCTATAATTTTCTGGTCATATGAACGAGCTCTTTCTTGTGCCAATAAAGGCTTATTACTTTAAAATTGTGGCTGAACTTGTGACTAAAAAGTAACTAAAGTTTAGGCAGTAGCCTAACTAGAAATATACACCCCACACACCGCATGCACAGAAAAATATCAATAAAATCTTAGCCTTACGACATTTTCATGCAAATCTTAGACGAATCTTGTTTTGCCATTTAAAAAACCACATCGAATGATGAAGTCATATCGTTCAGCAAACGGATTGCAGTGTTTCTTAAACCGATTTAGAAAAAACTTTTTTTAAACCTAATAGACGAACAAGAAAAATAATCTTATGAAAAATGAGCAAGGCCCTTACGCAAATAAAATTTTGTTTTCTAGTAACTAAAAATCTTATAGTACGGCCCCTTTTCTACGCTAAATCAGCAGTAACACATTTTTAAAGCTCGCTATGAAGTCATCATAACGCTGGACCTACCTCAAATTTGACGGACAGAAAATAAACACCACTGCACAAAAATGTCTCACGTCATTCACATTCGGGGTTCGCTAGTCTAATTTAAGTACACTGGAGCATAAATAGTCTAGTTAAGGCATGGAGTACAAATTTAAAAGCAAAAAATCTTCAGCACTCAACATATAAAAAATTAACCATCAAAGATCTGACAACTCACTCATTCCAATACAATCTCGGCCTGAAAGTATCGAAGTTTAGGTGATAACATCGAAAGATACAGACTGAAATTGATGAGTAAGGCTGTGTTTAGGTTCGCGAAGAACAGACAATAATAATTTGATTTTTGACACACGCAGTTAAAATGTTGCTGGTTCATCTTTGGCCCAGGAGCTAAATGGACGGACACATCTGTATTCGTCAAATAGCGATAAAGTTGGCAAAAATTTAGCAGGCTACGATTGCAGGCATTGGCCGATTAGATTGATAAGATTAAGTCTCCCTTCAGCATCTTTTTTGTCTTGGTGAATTCAAGCCTTATAGTGCATCACTTTTAGGCCTTTATTCTTTTGCTCCTAAATAAATCCATATTTACGGCAATGGGTCTATCTTTTAAATGTTGCAAGCGTCATGCCAGCTACCAATTTTAAATTTTCAGCACTTACAGCCGACACATAAAGGGCTTTAATTTTGTATATTACGCACAAAGTAACTCGTTAAACTGCAGCAGTTATAAGTCTCCAATCCCATAACCATACAAAAGTTTCTACCATGAATTAACGGATGACTGAATCTAAGCGTTGGCTTCCAGCAGAAGTACATTACATAGAAACTAGTAGATTCCCCTTTAAGACGATGAGCCTCTAGAGACTTCTACTAAACTACTTTACTGGCTCACGCAGTCTTTTCACACTAATCTAAGCTTTGCACTTCACTTCTAGCCTTTGATTACCAACGCATAAGTTTCAGAATGATTTTGCCGTTGTACTACGTATATTAAATAAGTAGCTGTATTAATAATGTTAGATATTACCGACCCGTTACACTCCTAACACTGGTACGCACCATTGACGGCAAACATCAAATTACCTGCCGAGAAAAGTGACGTCACGCTAGGCATAAGCGTTTCGCAAGTCACTTTTTTTAGCAGATAATCCAAGGATTGAGCCAACTCGAGTTAATCCGCAATGATGCGCATCAGTATTAGACCTTCGCCTGGCTACATTTGCATGGTCGCAAAATACATCTGCAACATGCGTGTGAAAGTGAATTTACATGCGTCAATGTGGCAGACAATATAAAAAATATATCAAATCCCGAATGACAAAATGGACAACTTTGAATCGACTGCCAACAGACTAATTCAAGTTCCCTATCTTGGTAATTATTGGGCATGCCAGCGTATTTCTGAGCCAACAAATTGGACAGAAATTGGCATTCCTTCCGATCACGCACTAGCAGGGGCAAATATGAATTCGGGTTCTATCGCCAGCGTCGAGGGGTTAAATTTAAGGTCTCAAACCACAGGTCCTGTGAAGTTTCTCCACACTATTTCTTCACACTATTTCCCTATACTATTGCTGCAAACTGTTTCTCCACACTAGTGTGCGATTGAAAGGATAACCCAGAAAAATTGAGGAGACAAAATCCTTCAGCCGAGCCATCTATTTGACTGTTATGATGAAACGTTTTATTTACATCTAGGCCGAACAAAGTGCACACAGAATCACTCTTATTTCCTATTCACAGACAAAAAAAAAAAAGATGTATCAGCAGAAGAAACAGCGTCATTTTGAATCGAGGAATGAAGAACTGAAACGATGCAGGTAGGTCTGGACCGCAGCTTGTTTTGTATAACCATTATATGTGCAACAGATTCCACAACATTATAATACACCACTGTACTGTTTTCTAAGATATATATGAATAAAATCGTAATGGCTTCAATTGGAGTCAGTTTTGTTCGACGACGTCGTCACCGACACCGCACAGAAATATGATTTTTACGCTACACAAATTTGCTATTTGAGATACAGTCAGATATATATAACGAAATTAAATAGGCGAGTCAGAAGTGTGTGCCGAGGGGAAGGAATATTAAACACAGCGTCCCGAAGACAAATTGTCAGTTAGACATGCTGTGATTGGCTAAGAGAAATTAGGTCATGCCAAGTCGGTCCAGATCAAAGGAGGGGACATTATCGGTAGAGCGGCAGAGCACAGGTTGACTGCCATGGCTGCAACATAACAACAAACAATACTTAGGCCCAGTTGTTCATCACGTGTTATTTTGTTTTAAATAATCACAGAACGCGGATGGCATCACAAGCCAATGGGATTGCGTAAATTAGATCTCAAATGTAATTTAAGCTCGCTATTATGGGCGATCCAATAATTTAACAGCGAGCTGAAATTACATCAGAGTAATTACAATTATTTTAGCCAGGAGATCACTCGATTGCACAACTGGCCCTTAGACAGTTTGACACAAATAAATCTTGACTTACAATTTAAACACCTGATTAAAAACGGGACCTAATCACCGCACTTCAAAAAAGCGTATAGATGCTTTAAATATTATTTTGCTTAGTCCTTTTATTTATTCAATTTATTATTTCCATTACAATTTAAACTAACCGGAGGCAGGCTTGGCTGAAAGTGGCCCAGAGCGCCTCCATTCCAGAAATTCGACCCAAAAGGCACCCCCAAACCTTCCCGACCGCCAAACGCCACCCCACCGCCGCCGTAGCCGGGAGGCGTAAACTGACCGAATGCGTCCACCGTGCCTCCAGGAGAAGCAAACAGCACCTCGCGCAATGACGCAAACACGCCGGGGTCCTGTTGATGGGCCGGTGCTATGCAGCTCGCATCCTGAGCCTGCATGTGGCTTGGCTGCTGCTGCATAACGCCGGCCTGGCTCAAAACTGGCTGTTGGCTCATACTGGCGCGGCTTGCATCTGACTGCTGAATCGACCCCATCTGGCCTGAAACCAGCTGCATGTGAATGAAGCCGGATTGGCTTGAAACCGGCATCTCGGCCCCCCCACCAATATGGCTCAAAATCCCCGGCTGCTGCCTGAAATTTGGCGCGCCGACGCGGCTTGAATCAACAGCCACGCTGCCGCCGCAAAAGCTGGTCACCGGAGAAGAAAACCGCTGATTGAACGAGGAGGGAAACGTCGTCGGATAACAAAGACTGGGTATCAAGGAAACGGACACAGGGGGAACTTGAACGATGTTCGGCGACTGAGCCGCCATAGCCGCATCCAACGATCTCCATACATCGACGCCCCCGTCGACAAACTCATCGTCAGAAGATTTCAGCAGCGGAGGGGAAGAATAGCAGGGCGAGGAAAAGGACGGCGACGGGGAATTTCCAACAAACAAATCGTCACTTCTTGTTTTTCCCGCGCAGAGAGCGGCGGCGTTTGGCGGAGGACAACGACTCGCGCTGTAGAGGGCGTTTCGAAGGGAATCCACCGAAGTCGGATCATTGGTGTTTAACATCGCATTACCGTATCTCGTTGCCCCGCTTGAGTCGTTTTTCACGGACCATTGCTTGCAAATCTGTGAATCTTCCGGAAAGTTCTGCCGGGCACACGGAACCAAATTGGAAACCGTCGACGCGCAGTTGATAGATGAACGCTGATCGCCGAATCCCTCGATCCGTCGAACCTCGCAAGAGCCGAGTCCCGCGGACTCAGAGCTGACCGGCTGCTCGAGGGTATCGTAGACAAAGTCCGGCGCGTTGGGGTTTAGCTCGCTGCTCATTTCCGACGGGGATCCGGTGCCGGGGGTCGTCGACCGAAAGAGGCGCCCGGCGAAAAACTCCGGCGATGGATACTGCTGCCGAATCCCCCGCGACCCCGGGGGACCCCTTGCCGTCGGCGCGATCTGCGCCACAGACTCGAGGGGAAAAGGTCGCGACCACGTGCGCTGCTCGGGGAAATACAGATCGGCAACAGTGTTCGGCGCAAACGTCTGCTGCTGATAGGCGGCCATTTGCATTGAAGCTGAGTTCAAACCGCTCGCCGTTCCCCCGGAGGGCGACGAATGAAACGAAAGCAGCGCCGCCGGTCCCAGGCATTGTGTCGAAGCGACGCTCCCGTTGGCGGAATACCGTGCCAAATCCTCCCCGTTCGTCGGGTAAACCGGTGTACCAATCTGACCTCCCCCCGCGTATCCCACGATGCAATTCTGTGCATCGTTCTGTGCCAGCATCCGATAGTTCTGCGGTGGCGCAGACTGCCCCCCCACGCCGCCTCCACCGTGACCAAACTCGCAAGGCAGGCTGGAATTGCACCCCCGACCAAGCCCTGAAATTCTTCCCGTTCCCACCGATTCTCTTGGCCGCCCCCCGTCCGACAGAGGCCTGCTCGGCGGAGAAAGCATCCCATTGATCATCAACCCATCACACAGCGCAGCGGAATGTGGTCGGTCCCCATCCGAGCGAATCGACCCATCTACAGGCTGCTCAGTTGAAGACGAATCACGAAGCGGAGGACGACCGGCAAAAATATCCTCCAATGGAGGGGATCGGACCGACAGCGCCCCCCCTCGATCTGTCGATCTATTTAAAGGGGCCGGTCCATGGATTGGGCCGCCGATGCGCGGCCGATACCCCGGGGCCTTGGCCAGAAGGTTGATGTCAAAGTCATTGGGCACGACACTTACGCTCGACTGTGACGGCCGGCGAATAACGAGATCCAACCTCGGGCCGACCACCCCAGCTTGCTGCTGCTGTGCCGGTGGGACCCCCACCACATTTGTATCCCTTCCCCTCACCGCCTCTCTGATGCCCCCCCCGATCGCCCCCCCACCCCCCGAGCTAAACAGCGAGTACTCGCCCCCCGACGCAACGTTTGCTGAGGCCCCACCCCCTCCCCGCGACGACAAAAGGCTTCCGAGCACATCCCTCAGGCCCAAGTCGTTCCGGCGATTCCCCTCGTCTGACGATTCCACTCGCCGTTCCCCCCCGGTGCGGTAGCAGTTAGACCTGGACCCCGTCCGCCTGGCAGTGAAGCCCTTGTGGTCCCCAAACTGAGTCCAGAGACTATCGCAGTCCACGGTGGTTGTCGACCGAAACAGATTCTCCTCCAAATGCCCGAGGGAGATATTGTCCCGATCGGACATAGCTTCGTCATCGCGCGACCCCGGGGATTTTGACCCCGCCTGCCTTCCCGCTTCCTTGCGCCAAACTTGGACCAGCCCCCCATCGTCTTTGCTCCATGCGGCCGAGTGCTGCGCTACGCTCGCCGACACGAGGGTGCCCAAATCCAGCGATGCTCCCCTTCGACCCCCTTCCGAGGTCTCTCCAAGCTTTCCCACACCACCGCCACCCCCTCCTCCGGCGGTGTTAGACAGCGTGATGCACTGTCCCAAACGATTGTACCACACGTTGGACGCGTTCTCCAGAGGCTGCCGAGGCGTGCCCGCCAATGCGGTCGCCGATTTCTTGCCACTCGCCACAGAGTTGGAGGTGACTACCGCCCCCGGAATTCTGGAGTTGTTCTTTTTCTTGTTCTTGCTGGCTTTGTCGCCAGAGGGGGGGTCGAAAGGAGGGGGGATTCTGGAAAGAGTGGAGAGGATGTTGTAGGCGGCCTGCGTCTGGTCCGCGTTGCCCCTGAGGGAAAAAAACGACGATAAATGCAGAGTGCAGAATGCAGCGACGCTGAAGCTAAAATTTCTGAATTACGCGTAATCCATGCCACCATTGGCTGCAACAATTAACTGAAATCTGCTTGATTACGAGACGACCAATAGAAACCCATCTAACGTTTAATGCTGCCATTGAATGCCTCTGAAAATCTCCTTTGCTTGTGCAGCAGCAGCTATATTACTATCGAAGCCATTCTAGTTGTACAACAGTCAAAAATCTTTCTTGGCATCGTAATGCCATTAGCAAACAACGTTCCTTTATATAAAGCATTACATAGCTACAACAATCTCACACAGCAAAACATATCAACAAACAAGACAATCGCACAAGCAATATGCCTACACTTTTATCAATAAAACTCAGCGCGACGCAACGCACTTGATGACAAACGTAGCGTCGGTGCTTCCAGTGGTCGCGCTACGCTCGTATTCGACGTGCGCACCGGTGACGCGACAGATGGCGTGCAGCTTGACCCCGTTGACCCCCAGTATTCTGTCGACGACCCTCCCCGGCACCACCAGACGCTTGGCTCTGCGCAGGCAAACCATGAGATCATTTAATCACTGCTATCGCACTTTAATGCTTTAGGCACTGAGCAGCGAATGAATGAAGTTGACAAGCTAACTTCAAAAAAGAATTAAATGAATGCACTCAATATCATAGCTTGCACTTTATATAAAACAGACCAGTGTAAGGTAAAACTGATAAAGAAAGTTGGATTCAGCTTTCTTTACGCTAGCTTCCTTTTTTTGCTGTTTGATGATTAAATAATTAATCGCATAAAACTTGTATTCATCAAACTTAACTGAAGTTTTTTTTTTATGGAATCGATGAAAGCTGCGCAATATAGCTTCCGCATTTGCAAAGGTAGCGGCGTTTATTATTTAGCATGTTTTATTAAGCGGATAACTTTAAATAATTCAAATCCAACAAGTCTACTAACTTGCAAGTCAGCAATCGATATAATGTTCTATAATAAATCGATTGATATAAACACAAAAAATGTTCAGCAAAAATAACTTAGAAAAAAGCATTTCAGGGGCAAAACAAGATTCGTATCACTGACCTCCGATTGACCTCCGTCCACTGTTCGTCGTTTTCCCCCGTCGCCCCCTCTGACTTGTTGGGGGGGTTAGCGGGGGCCTGATGGGTGCATTGGAGCCCCGCGGCGCTACAGGGGGCGCACAGGATCCCCTCCAACTCATCAAACGTGTCCCTGTATAGTAACACAGGGCGAAAGTGCACTATAAACAAACAGGAATACAAAAATTAAACCAAAACAATCCAGAAGATCCAAACCGATAGTAACCTTCTAATAGAGTTAATCTCCATGCTTCAGAAAAAATAGTTTTGTTGATTCCGCACACGTTTTAAGTCGCCACAAAAAACAATATAAAACAAAACACATCCAGAAAAACCATAACCGTGGAATTCACATTCCACGGTTATGGTTTCACATTCCATATGGAATTCATATGGAATTTACATTCCACATTCGATAAAGAGCCCAAACATGCCTTTGATCTAGTGACTAAGATGCCGCAATAGAAGTTTCGACGATTTTGAGATTCAAATTTTGGCGCTGGCAACTACTAAACCATTGTGGACTGTAACTAACCTGATGGGTCAGTTACCATCCGCAATGTTTCTCAATGACCTGTCGTACTCAGTACGAGACAGACCTATAAGAACATGGTCTACAATTAATAAAATGTATACGTTTAACACAAAAGAAATATTAAATTATTTTAGGAAACGCCACGAACAATTCGTTGACGCTCGGCGCTAGCTTCTTGTCAGAGCTGCCGCCATCCGCCGATGAAGCTGTTCTCTCTGTCACCGATCCGTTGCGCGGTGGCGGCGCCGTCGATGCAAAATCAAAGTCGTCCAAATCTGCTATGCCTGCAACAAAGCGTTTAACAATTAATTATTAGCGCAGTCGTAATGCAATCAATGTTCTAACCAAAATATAAATCAGCTTGCACCAAAAGATCGCGACACTGAGCTTAGTTTTCACGGGCACAGTGAAGGCGTACGTCATTCATTTCTAAATTAGGATTTTTATGGTAATATTGTATATATATTTTGAAATTTGGGGCCCAACGAATAACAGTCAATTATTCTCTTCGGCCGACATCTTGGTGCTCATTCCAGTGTGATCAACAAAATTCTGAATTTCCATTTTGAAAAGCGATACGCAGAAAACATTGGGAGTGTCATCGGTGATGTACCGAATGATACCTATCTATTCCTTGCCTACTCAAAAACCAAAGGAGACTCTCACCCTATGGGCGCGATAGATCACAGTGTCAACATCTTTTTAATTTATACAATATTCTTCTCAGCATTGAATCGATAAAGAACCGCGACAAGTTGAAAGGTTAATTCCAAAAATAAATTTGTCTTAGGTTAAAAATCTTGAGAGATAACCAACGCAGTAACAGGCCTAAATATTATTCCCATCAAAAGTAGGAGAATCAGCTCTTTGTGTTATGCACAGTTGCACGCATGGATTGAATCATAGAAAATAATTATCATCGTGCTTTCTGATTTAAAACGCAAGCATATGCATTCAAAAACACACCAATTTTTCTTTCTAGTTCACAGCAAGCATCCGCATTCAAAAACATAACTAGTTATAGATAAAGTCCACAATCATTGATCCTGACAAGTAAATGCGTATTTCATGAACAACACAGTATTTAAAGGTCGTATTTACATATTGACAACATCGACAAAGTTCCGAATGACCTTGGTAACCAAACAAACAGAATTCAAGCCAACCTGAGCCATTTTTGCCGGAATCCGTCGCCGCTGGGCCCTGGTGGCCTATTCCCGCATCCCTTCCGGCTTTCAACGACTGGTCCGACGCCAACAATTCATCGACAACGCCACACCCAACGGGACCCTGCGTGACCGACCCCATCACGCCAAATCCTCGCAATACCGAGTCCGAAAAAGAAGCAGAATCAGATAAAAAAGTGTTCGCCAAATGCCCGCCGCTCGGTGGCCAGCAAGATCCACCACACCCTGGCGCGATGGTGTCTATTTGATCAGTGTATTCTCCGGTGGGCGGAGGACTCCAGCAGGACGTTGAAGAAAGAATTCGGCCGTTAGAATCCATCATGTCTGACGACTCCGGCGATCGCAAACCGTCGAGCCGTGATGGGGGACTCTGCGTAGTTCTCCTGTCCCCGCAGCTCAGTTGATTTTCTCCCTCCACCAAACCCCTGCCCCCCCCGAACGCAACTCCATGGGAACAAAAGGATTTAACTGAATCGTTCCGGCGCACCGGCGACGAGCAATCAGAGCCGGGAGCGGAGCCGCCGGACAGGACGTCGGAAAACTTCCTGGAAAAGTCCAGCGGAACTGTTTCCGCTGATAACCTGCGAATTAATGCCGCTGCCTGCTCCTTGCTTTTTCCGACCGCCACCAACTTGCTGGTATCCGCGATCTTCGCCAGCGCACCGGAGCGATGTTTCGTCGGCAAACGACTCGAAATCGGTGACGAATCAAATCGCGCGCTCCGTCTATCCGAAGAGTTTCTCGGGGTGACGATAGGGGCTGCTGTCACTAGGCGACATGACTGAGAACCGTCCGAGTCCACTGATCGATTACCGGCGACCTTTGCAACGCTCGCATTACGAGATTTATCCGCCGTAATAAATCCGTTTATACTCGATCCGCCACTCTCAGCATTAACGCCACGCTTTAGGGCGGCACGCTTTGCAGTCTGCCGCGGCGAATCGACAGCAATGGTGGCATTGTCCGACTTTGATTTAGTCGCGACAGGTATGATAAGCTCATGCTGGTCGTCGCAGCCGGTCGGCACTCTTATAAACTCGACCGGCTTCGGCTTCACCGCGCGCTGGCACAGCCGGGGGAAATCCTCGGAATCGACGCCTGGAACCGCAGGGGCCACATCCGATCTCGGCGTGTCTGAATCCGTCTCGATCACAAAATCATCGCTGGCCACCGATTGGTCGTCTGAGCTCCGGTCACCCCTTGGGGAACCGGCGCAGGACGCGGCACAGCCGGATTCGACGCTGGATCCGTCAGAATCAGGCGACGCTTCCCTTCCCGGGGCTATAGGGGAATCGATGCGGCAATTCAAGGGCTGCTTGACAGGAGAGGAAAGCTTGGTTGTCGTCGGCGCCCGACTGAGAACGTTTCCGATGAGATTCTGGCTGATTCTGGCAAGAGAAAGCCGCGAGGTCAGCCCTCGAGGGGGCGTCGAGTAGGTCGTGACCCCTGACCTGCTACCCCCGGACTGATTGGCAGCCGCAGCAGCGGCGCAGACGGCGTACGTTCCGCTCCGCAGCTGATCGAGCTGCTGAATGCCGCTGCTGTTGCTGCGTTGATGCTGCGGTTGTTGATGCAGCACACGCTGCGGGGGCTGCAGCTTGAGCTGCACGCATTTCATGCGCTCCGATTTGCGAGTTGGCGTCGTTAGCCTCGGAGTCGTTGGGTCGATTCTTTTCGCGTCTGTCACTGACACAATAAAGAAAAATGCTTGTGAGTCAAGACGGATAAATAGTAATGCATAGCTGTTGCAGTAATAGTATTTTTTATATTGCAATGACTTCCTTGAAACAGCGTACAAAAAGTTAACTCTAACAATCTATATGTTTTGCTGAATTTTAAACACGGTAAAATAATCACTAGTAGAAAGTTGCTACCGTGTACATAAAACATAATAAAAACACTTCCTACTTCAAACTAAAATATTCAGCGCCGCACTTCAAAAACGGGTGCAAAACCAGAACATGCTCCGAGAATTTCTCACGCATACGCTAATTGAAAATAGACTGTAGTTCACAAGATGATAACTTCAACACCTTTAGCTGCTAGGCTTTGACTTTTAAATCAATGTAGGACACTGAAATATTTGATAAGCATCTCAATATTTGCTGGCATCTCTCATGCCAGCAAAACTCATGACAAAACTTTTTTTTAATACGTGAAAAAAGCCCCGGTTTAGTTTGTCAAAAAAACTGTGATAGTGATGGAAAAACGCGTGTACAAAATCTACATCACTTAACTACACCAAGTCCCGATGAAAATGACCACACTTTAAACTTGTCATAACTCGGTCAAAACTTATCAGATTGGTCTGAAACTTTATAC
>JAQIWG010000762.1:0-29580 GCA_034695025.1 Chamaedrilus cognettii
AATCATGACCTATTGCAATTTTATCACTGATTTAAATCTTGATTTTTATCTGATTTTTATTACTGATTTAAATCATGATTTAAATCGATTTAAATCACCGATTTAAATCAATTGATTTAAATCATCTACACCCTGCTATTTATTGATCAAAGTTGAAAAAAAAAGTTTTTTACCCATTGTAGATTTGAAGCCGGCCAGTTTCTTTGCTTGGATAGTTTTTGCGTTGCATTGTTTGCAGGATTAAGTGATTGTTCAATATACAATTCGTGAAGATCATTCATTATAAAGATTCATTTTAACGCTCGTTCATATTCGCAACTAACGATCTCATTCGGGCACTCCATATCGCCCGATTGCTTTAAACTGGTTGCCATAGTAACCACGAGCTGCGTGCTATGAACTTAGCGTTGTTTCAACGATGCTTCTTTCACATACGACGCTCGCTACAGCATTTTATGTAATTATTTATGTACTAATTTTATAATGACCTATTGGCTGTTTTACTGGAACTTTGCGGATTGATTGCGGATTGATTATGGATTGATTGCGGATTGATTGCTGACTGTTGTTTTTGAATGCCGCTGTCTGTTAGTTGATTTGAATATTTAAAAAAGGTTGTGTTTTGTTAAATTACGTATGTTCGTTAATGACTGGACTGTTTATTGATCAAAGTTGAAAAAAAAAGGTTTTTACCCATTGTAGATTTGAAGCCGGCCAGTTTCTTTGCTTGGATAGTTTTTGCGTTGCATTGTTTGCAGGATTAAGTGATTGTTCAATATACAATTCGTGAAGATCATTCATTATAAAGATTCATTTTAACGCTCGTTCATATTCGCAACTAACGATCTCATTCGGGCACTCCATATCGCCTGATTGCTTTAAACTGGTTGCCATAGTAACCACGAGCTGCGTGCTACGAACTTAGCGTTGTTTCAACAATGCTTCTTTCACATACGACGCTTGTTACATATAGCTTATGCTGCGGTACTCTTATATAACTGCTATTTGCTGTCCTAGTTTTATTGCATCAGTCTGTTTGGCGAAGGCTTGACCGTTTATTATGTCTTAAAATCATTTAACAGCAGTCTGCTTTGGATGACATTTTAGAGATTGCTTTTAGTTTCAAGATGTTTCCATAGTTGCATGTATAATTTAGCTGATACTCTTCGTTTGTCTAGATTGCGAAAGAAATGCTTATTTGCATAATTTTAAAGATATTGTGATATATTTGAATGCACGATTCTTAATAATCTAACGTTCATAGTCGCAACTAACGATCTCAATCGGGCGCTCCACCCGCCCGATTGCTTTTAACTGGTTGCTATAGTAACTACGAGCTGCTTGCTATGAACTTAGCGTTGTTTCTCAGTGCTTATTTCACATACGATGCTCGTTACAAGTTGTCTTTATAGCATAGCTGTTTTATCATTTTAATATGACTTTTTGTGATTCGTTTCGGTAGCCACCTTTGAAGGATATTTTTCTTGCTTTATCACGCATGCCTAACATCTATTTATATATATTATATGCGTATAAATAGATCCATTACCCCAGTTCTCCACCAGGTAAAGAGATATCGAGAGAGGAGAGATTGGAGAGGATCTTTTGATTGTTGCGAGATGCTGGGAACTGTTATACTTTGCTATGGCCGTGCGAGATGTCGTGGCGGTATCTTGTTGTGAGGAGTGAAAAGAGATGTTTTCTTCTAGGCTCAGTGAGGAAGGACACGAACACCAACAATGTTTAACTTCTTCATATTCTTGTTACAATTTAGATTTCAATTTATGAGACTATTACTTCACAATTTAGACAGCGGCCTAAAGATGAGCTTCCAGATCCTGCAACAGCGTTCTTCATCCCTATTTATAGTGTCTGCAACAGCCTGGCTAGACCGTTCACATAGCACAGGTCAATGATGATTAGATGATTGGATGGAGCGCTTGGCCACTCACATTCCAGCCTATTGCTTACCATTGAACATTCTCCCCTTAACATTATTGTAATGCATTTATGAAATGTTGTGCACAACTGACGATCCCATTCGAGCGTTCGAGCCGTTCGATTGTTTTAAACCGGTTGTCATAGTAACGTGCGAGTCGATCGGTCAGAATGTCGCACCCTGTCGGTGGTTATTCGCGTCTGAAGCTCGCTACAGAACCCAAGCATCTCCATCATGGCCTTTAAAATTCTTGTTGTTTGATCATTTTTACGCTCTTAATGTATACATTCAATATATTCTTATTTCTACCAATTGCTTTAGCCATAGGTGCTTTATGTCACACGACCTTTATTATTCTGAGTGGTGATAGGGAGGGCATCCTGAATTACTTTTTTTCGCTGCCTTTATGCTGTGACGAATTGTTTATCTTCCAGTACTTTTCGTCCGATACATGTATTTGTAATCTGTATCTTTCCGCACTTGCTAGGCCTGTCATTATTGTTGCAAGTATGTCTATTTATAAAGATTCTAAGTTTATGTCTATAGAGATTCTTATGTTTTTGGTTTAACTAATTGACAGTGACATTTTTCCTCCGGCCAGGAACCACTCTCTGCCGACGCCCAAGTGGCGCCTGTTTGACTGCGGCGGGGGCGGGGCAGAGCTGACGGGGGCCCAGGTGCGCGTTTACCTGGACGAGGGGCGCCTGTTCAGGGCGATGAATGCCAAGGAGGCGGGCAACTACGCCGAGGCTGTCCAGCTGTTTGAGCTCATCAGCAGCGCAGAGGCCTCCTTCCAGGCCGCGCTAGTGAGTGCTGATTGATCTTTGTGGTGATCTAAATTACTGCAGGCCGCGCAGAAACAACAGTAGGGGCGTTGACTTTTAAAAATGGTTATACGATTGCTATTTGCTATATAACTATTTAAAACATCCCTAAAAATAAAAAAGATTGATTTTTAATCATAATAGATACATTTCTAATGAAGCCCATAGAAGCCCCCTAAATTATTATTTATAATAATAAATTAATAAATACAGTGTTTGGCATGTTTGTATCGCCCCCTTGCGCGCAGATGTACAAGATGCTGGCGATTCAGGAGCGCAGCCAGCACTCCCCCCTCGACGACTCTGATGGGGGGGGCAGTGCGGGGGGGGTGACAGGGGGTGAAATCAGACAAAGAGCGCTGCTGCTCAAGGCCAAGGCCGCACTGCACCTCACCCTCGACAGGCTCCAGGGCGACAGATACCACGTCAGTCACTGGCGGATTGAATTCAGATGAATAATGATATGAAAATGAAGCTTCGCGAATTGATGTCGCAGCGGCAAAAATTCTTGTATGATCAACCTGGCGTCAATTTTTAATTGACATAATTTTGAAGGGCTGTGGAAACATGACGTAACTGGCGCTGTTATGAAACAGATTGATTTAAACTTGGCTAGTTGCTTTCAATTTTTTTTGGCAATGACGCTCATAAATTCTTGAAGAAAAGATCGTTGAAGAAAAGATAGTTGCTTGTCTCAGTCATCGTTGCATTTTGTAGTTCTTGTACCGATTGCTTTTTGTAGTCCATTCTCGTCGTCTATGTTGTTGCGGTGCGTTGTAGTTGGACATGGTTGTGTTGTGTCCGCGCAGATGCTGAACAACAGCGTTGCGGAGGAAATTGATGAAATAGAGGGATGGCTGACGAGGCTCGACCACGCTCAAGGTTTTCAACGCTTGTTTTCTTTATTCAGTTATTTAATTTTAAAAGTTCACAAATATTTTTATATTTTTAACAGTTTGCAGCTTATCAATTAGATAGTTCTTTGTTTGGATTCTGATTCTAGTACTAATTCTTTGTTGTCTGTGTCGCGCTCAGACGACACACACAACAGAGTCTCTGCACTCAACGACTCATTCACTGGTCGTATGTCGTCGCAGTCCGCCAGAGTCAAGAGGTTTCCCTCATCTAACGGAGACAACACTCCCCAGCGGGGGAACGGGGGGGGCGCGTGGGGGCACGGGGAGGTCAAGAACGGTTCGAACGGGGAGGAGGTGGTCCACAGCACCCCCTGTCGACCGAGGGGGTTCAACGGTGGTGGGGCGTCTTTTATCAGTCCGGTAAAATTTCTTTATCTTTAGCGAATCTGGCTTGAAAAGGCTTATTGGCTGGCACACCAAAAAGCATAAAATAATCGAATTAATTGCAGTGATAAATTCTCTGATAGTAAATGAAATATGCTACCGTGATATGTATCGATAATTAATAAATAAGAAATCTGATTAAATATTAAATAAATTGCTGGTCCATACTTTTATTGTAGACTTGTAAAGTTCAATAAGAGTACGCTTGATCACTAATTAATTATTAATTTTTTATAACATGGTCACTCATCATTAATACAATAATTGAAATCGCATCAGAGTTTTGCAGCCGATCTGGTAGTTTTGTTGGAACTAAGCTTGCTGGTCAGTTTTGTTGAAAGTAGGTTTTTGCTGGTCAGTTCAGTCAGATGTCTCACACTGATGTCGTGTGGACAGATAGCAAATGAAACATAACTCAGTAATATGTACCGATAATGATTAAAATTGTTTTGTGTGATTATTAGGGCGCGGGTGGCGCCACGCCGAGCGTGCGAGGGGGCGTGGGTCGACTACAGCCGAGCCCCGACAGGCTTGACGCCCAGATCCGCTCCCTGACCTACTGTCAGGATAACTACATCAAGTTCCTCACTGACGAGATCAAGCAGGGCCGCAGCACGCAGCAGGCCATGCAGGTATGCGACCAGCCGGCTTCTTTCGTTCTTCTTTTTTATCAAGGAGTTATTAGCTTCTTTGAACAACAGCAGACAGTAGTATACATGTGTGGCACGTGGAAATATTTTGGCAGAGCGAAGGCAATGCGGTAGTGGTGGATGCTTAGGATCACAGACTCGAAGATATTGGTACGCATCACTGCTGCAACACGCGCATTGCATCAGCAGCAAATTGTTTAATGGTCTTTTGAGCTGCAATTCAAATATTTTCTGACATGTTGACTAGGGTTGAACTTTCTTGAGCAAAATGATCTACTGGTTAAAGAACTATTTGAGATAATTTGATCAGACGTTAAATTCGTGGCCTCTGAATGATTGTTTTAGCAAGATAGCTCATATGGACGGTTTTTTATGGTTGGTGGATGGCCGCTGCAGGCGGATTTGGTGGCTCACTTGGAGCGCATCACCAAGCTTGAGTGTCGAGTGGACGAGCTGTGCGAACAACTCAGGCGTTACACCACGCAGCAGGCTCCCCCTGCCCCCCCACTGCACGCCCCCCCACATCATGCTACCCCGGTCCACCACCTCCCGCCCATGCACACCCCTCTCCCGACGATGCTACCCCCTCCCACGCAGCCTCCCCACCTCCCCCCTCACGTGCTCGGCTACCCCGGCGTAGTGCCCCCAGGGGGTGCTGGATATCCTGCAGGGGGTGGCTACGCGCCCTCCCCGCACGGATTTGACCCCTCCGCCACCACTGGATACTACTCAAACTTTTCCGTACCGCCTCCTTCGATCCCGCCACCGTTCTACGGGTATACGGCGCCACCTGGCGCTGCTGCGCAGCAGCATGCGCGGCCGCAGCAGCCGATATCATCAGGCCTCAGCGGCGCAGCAGAGGACGAATACGACTACTACGACGAAGACGACTACTCTCCGAGCGACCTTCAGCCATCGTACGGGCTCGGGTTTGACTCAAACACCTCCGGGGTGGGCGGAGGGGTTGCGGGACTCCGCCCTGTAGGCCTGGGGGCCTTCCCCGCCCTACAGCCGGGATTCTTCTCAACCCCGCCCCAGCTCCGGGAAGGGCAGGGGGGCGTGGCGGCGAGGGGGTCGGCGAGCGCGGGGACACAGAGTCTGGCCGCGCTGCTGGCGGCAACCAACGGGAACAACTCTAACGATGTTGTCAGCGCCGTAATCAGGGCGAGCGAGGGCATCAGCGGGGATAGGTATTACATGAAGTTCATCTCTTCTTCTTTATTTTGATTACAATTGATGTTATTCTTTTTATCTTTTTAATTTATAAATTTTTGCCCTCTGTACTGCGTTTGCGAGAAACTGACTTATTATTATTTTTATTATATTCCAATTATCGATCGATCCTTCTGCGCCCTCTTAGGGTGAGATGACGTTTTGACCTCAGATTAAATTCATTGAAAACCCGGCCTCCGTAGTTGGATATGCATCTGAAGGTAGCTTCACAAACAAAAATGAGCTTTTGAGACTACCTCATTAAATGTCCTCTTTTTTGCGAAAGGGACGATGACGATGGGGGCGAGGACGAGGGGGGCGACGGGTCGTACCCTGACCCCCAATTTGAGGCTATCGTGACCCTGCCGCTGAACGTGAGCCTGGTGACGGGCGAGGAGGACGAGACGGTGCTGTTTGAGGGGCGCACCAAGGCGTACCGCTTCACCGAGGGCCAGTGGAAGGAGCGCGGGGTGGGCACCATCAAGGTGTTGCACAACGAGAGGACAGGGCGCGCAAGGGTCGTCATGCGCAGGGACCAGGTGCATAAGGTACGAGGCGGGTGATTTGTGTCGTTTGTTCTGCGTTGAGGTTATGTGAATTTTTGCTGAGAGTGTACCTGTGTTATTTGTTTGCCCGCACGTAAATTTGCTTTGTATGATGTTTGGGGCTGTTTGAAGTTTTGAGGAGGCTGTTGGTCGATTATTTGAGCATACTCGCACTTGAATTTAGTTGGGAAAGTGATCCACTATGCGATCTATGGTGACGCGGGACATCGATCCCCAATGATGCAATCATTTATGGTGTTGTCACATTTTGTTTTGGTTATTCAATGATAATGGTTCAGAATTGATGAAACTGTCATGTAATTCCACTGACTTAGTATTTGGCTGAATATCTCGTGGCTTTTGCTGCATTATAGGGACGAAAATGATCCACAGAGCTTCAAATAGCGCTATCTTACTAATGCATTTAAAATAAAATATCCGACTTGGGGTCACAAAGTCTCAAAGTCCCAAAGTCTCAAAGTTCCAAAGTCTCAAAGTCGCAAAATGCATTTAAACTAAAATAATCAACTAGGGGAGCCCTAAAAGATTTACGAAGGTACTAAATAAAATGTCGCATGAAAGATTGCCTTGAGTCCTGGAAAGTAGTTGGATGTTAAAACTAAGACATATCTTACAATATGCAGTGTAAACTATTATACACCGAGCTTAAATGCACATCGACAGCAAAATAAGATCTAAGGACAAGGCAAATTCAGAATTTATCATTCATGAAGTTCATACAACAAATTGATCACAGCAAAGTTTATCTAAGCTCTGCTTGATAGCTGGGCCATTACTTACTCAAACTGTCATTGACTGTTGGTCGTTGTTTGCGTAGGTCTGCGCCAACCACTATATCCGCGCCGACATGACCCTTGAACTCAAGACCCCCGGCGATCCCAAGGTGCTGACCTGGCGTGCGGTTGACCTCACCGAGGGGGAACCAATCCTCGAGCAATTCTGCGCTCGCTTCAAGACCGACGACGTTGCCGCTGCTTTCACTCGGAGCTTTGAGGGAGCGAAGGCTCTGGACGCCGCACACAAGGGAAGTTCGGCGAAGGAGGAAAAAGTGGCGGAAAAGAGCGCCCAGGGGGCAGCGGATAAGGGGGTCAAGAGTCCTGGAGTGAAGGGCAAGGATGCGGCAGGCGCAAAGGGTCCGGCGGCGAAAAGTCCCGGAACGAAAAGTCTCGGTGTAGAATCCAAGGGTCCGAGTCTCGGGGTGCCTAAGAAATCCGGGGAGAAAGATTCCCAGTTGAAGTCCAGTCCGTCGACAAAAAGTGACACGAAGCCAGCTGCAGTCACAACCACCTCTGCTGCAACGTCGATCCTGTCGCCCCCGAAGCTTCCCGTGTTCGGATCGTCGTCGACCCCTAAATCTGGCGGATCGGCGCACCCTCAGCCGGTTGGCCTACTGAGATCCGCTGGGGCGACGGATTTAACCGTGGGGAAAACTGCAACAGCAACGGAAGCAACAGCGCTGGGCGGATTCACATTCAGCTCCCCTGCTGTCGTCGTAACGGCAGACAAGGCTAATAAAATGGATGGAAAGAAAGGTGTGGCCGCTGCGGGGGGGAAAAAGGACGAGCCGAAAGCTAATCCTTTCGCCGATTTCAGCTTCGGCACGAAAACTGGGGCGGCGGCGGGGGCGGACAAGGCGGATGTTGAAAAACCAGCGTTCAGTTTTGGAGCAAGCGCGGCGGGGAAATCGAAACCGAGCCAAGTCCCTTCTACTTCCGGCTCGACCTTCGTGCCGGCCAGCTCTTCTGTGTGGGTGTTTGAAGCGAGTTCTGCATCGAGCAAGCCGGTGATTGGTGCTGCGGTCCCGATGTTTGGAAGTTCATCGGGTGGGGCGCCAGTTTTTGGCGGATCCACCGTCGCGCCCGTGTTTAGCGTCGCAGCATCAGCTAGCAAGACCGGCATTTCCGGTGTGGAAAGCAAGACCGGCTCATCAGTGTTCGGTGCGAGCGCGAGCACTCCGGTGTGTGGTGGTGCATCGGGAAGCGGTGCGCCGGTGTTTGGAGGCTCTGCGAGTCAGCCAGTCATTGGCGCGTCCTCGGCATCTGGCACCCCTTTTAGCGCTGCATTAACAACCAGCACTCCAGTCTTTGGAAGCGCCACAGTCAATCCGGTTTTTGGTGGCGCTAAGACTGCGACTCCGGTGTTTGGTGGGTCATCGCAAACCAGCAAACCCGTGTTTGGAGCGGCCTCTGCGGACAAACCAGGTGCCAAACTGGTTTTTGGGAGCAGCGGAGGCATCCCTGCATCTTCATCGGGCACTCCGGTGTTCAGTCAGACCGGGACACCAGTTGTTATCAGCGCGGTATCTTCAAATTTGGTGTTTGGAAGCACCAGCGGCACTCCTACGTTTGCCACTACCGCGACACCTAGCCTGGTCTGCACGCCGGCTCCCACCGCTCCACCACACAGCGCGTTTGGCACAGCTCCGGTGTTCGGTAAACCTGCCGATTCCGTCGTAAAACCCCCTCCAAGCACCGAGGTCTCCGGCGCTCAGCTGATGTTCGGCGCATCGTCGAACATAAGCTTTGCATCCATCGTATCCTCCACCCCGGTTGTCTCGGACCAGCAGGGCTTTGCCGTCAAGCTGCCTCCGTCAACAAAGAACAACGCGTTTCTCAACGCCGGGCAGGCTCTGTTCAGCTCTGCGCGATCCCCGGCTTCAACCACTAGTTCTGCCAAGGGCGCCGTCGGCAGGGGGGAATCAAAGGGCAAGGGAAAGGCGAAGAAGACCGATGCAAAGAAGGATGGGGAGGATGATGATGAGGGCGGCGAGGGGGAAGACGGAGGGGACGAAGGGGGGGAATATGAACCGGGGCTGGACTTCACTCCGCTGGTATCGCTGCCCGAGGTGGAGGTGGTGACGGGAGAGGAGAACGACGAGAAGCTGTTTGGGGAGAGAGCGCGGCTGTACAGGATGGACGTGGAGGCGGCGGCATGGAAGGAGAGGGGAGTGGGGGAGCTGAAGGTGATGAGGAGGCCCAGCGGGAAAACGCGCATCGTCATGCGCAGGGAACAGGTGCGTGCACTGTGCCGGCGCATGGGCCTGCTATGTAGGAACTTATAGATAGTGTTGCTGTGCATTTGTGAACTGTGTTTGAGATTTCTGATGCGCTGTATGCACGGAAGCTAATCAGGATGCTAAATGTTTCTTTATTTGCATGTCGTGCCGATAGTTTGAGTGCTAGAGTGCGATGGAATGAATTTGAACACTTGTTCACAGGGTTTTTACACTCCGAGTTAGTTTTAACATAAATTCTATGTTGTGCGCGGTTTCTGGCTCCGATTGTGCTATTTTTCATTGATCAGTTTATATAGAAAACATCTCTAGAAATCTAGGTTTTTTTCTCAGTTTTGGCAGTGATTGACAAGAAGATATACAGGACCAATAGCCAAAGCTTGTTCTTGTTTGTGTTGGATGCCAACAGTTACAGCGCATACCAACATTTGAGGCGCATACTGAAACTCGTAAAAGAAGCAGTAAAGAATTTACGACCAGTGAGCACAGCTTGTCTTGTTCTTGCGTCAGGTGCTGAAGCTGTGCGCCAACCATTACATCACGCCCTCCACCACGCTGCTGCCCATGACGACCTCGGACACATCCGTCTGCTGGTTTGCGCACGACTACTCCGAGGGGGGGGAGGGCGCGGCGGAGAAGCTCTGCGCCAAGTTCAAGAACGTCGCCGTCCTGGAGCGCTTCAGGGCCGTGTTTGAGGAATGCAGGGCGCGGTCGGCCAGCGCGGCGGATACAAGCAGCGGGGATGGAGGGATAAGGGTTGCAAGCGCCGGCACAAAGGATACAAGCTCAGAGAATGCTGGCACAAATGCTGCCAGCGCTAAGGGAACTAGTGAGATGGATGCCGGCATGACGAATACAAGTGACGCAGGCGCTGTGACTGCCAAACCAGTCGAAGAAGCGTCAAGGTCTAGTGACGGCAGCGAGCCTGCAGACGGCACTAAGCCTCTGTCGGCGCTCTTCAAGGCGACCGCGGGGCAGTGGGAGTGTCCTGGGTGCTACGTTCGCAACCAGGCTGCGAGCGTGAGGTGCGCGGCATGCGATGCCCCCGGTCCGCTGGCTGCGCCACCCAATGGGGGGGCGGGGGGGGCCCCTGGGAGCTCAGCGCCCCCTCTGAAGGTGACAGAGTCCCTCTCAGCGCTGTTCAGGCCCAAGGAGGGGGAGTGGACGTGCGATGGGTGCTACGTCAAGAATAATCCAGGTTCTGCCAAGTGCGCCGCCTGCGAGACGCCTAAACCGGGTGCTGAACCGGTTTCCTCGACCGGAGGGGGAATGGAGGGGTCGACGGGTGCGTTCAAGCTTGGATCCCAGGGGGGGTTCTCTTTTGGCGCAGCGACCCCTGGCTCAGGGTTTACGCAGGGCTTCGGCAAGCCGGCTGAGCCGAGTGCCGGATCATCGGGGGCAGGGTTCAAGTTTGGGTCGCCGGCGGGGGGGTTAGCATTCACGGCGCTCGCGTCTGGTGGATTCGCACAGGGATTCAAATCCTTCTCCTCCCAGTCGCTCCAGGCGGCTAATCCGGCTCCGGCTGCAGAGCCGACCGGCTTCAACCTGAGTGGCTTTAAGCTGCCGAGCTCTGGCTCGTTCACGTTCGGCGTGGGGAAATCCGCGGAGAGCGATGCTGCGGATAAACCATCTGTGCCAGTGTTTGGACTGGTGCAGCCAACGACGAAGCCGGGCGAGGACAAGCAGCCAGTTATCTTCCGCGTCGGCTCCTCGATGGCTCTTGCGGACAAGGAGAATGCTCCTTCGCCGGTTTTTGGCGCCTCCGGAGGTAAAGACTCCGCCCTGGAGCCGAGAAAGGCCTTGTTTCCTTCTGGCCTCGCTGACGCAAGCAAATCTGAGAGTGTGCCACGGTTCACGTTCACCGCAGAACCGTTAAAAACTGGGTTCGTATTCGGTTCGGCGAACCCGTTCGGCACTCCGCTGGGTTCCTCCCTGACTACCAGCACCCCCTCCCGGGGGGAATCCACGTCGGTCATCGAGCCTGCATCGCCGGACTTGTACCGGAACGACGACGACGACAACATCCACTTTGAGCCGATCGTGCGTCTGCCGGAGCGGGTGGAGCTGACGACCGGGGAGGAGGGGGAGGTCGTGGTGTTTGAGCATCGCGCGCAGCTGTTCCGCTTTGCTGAGGGGGTGTGGAAAGAGCGGGGTGTGGGGGCGGTGAGGGTTCTGCGACACAGGGACACGGGGGCGCTGAGACTGCTCATGCGCAGGGACCGCGTCCTCAAGGTGTGCTTCTTTTGAACTTGAAACCCTTCACTGATAATTCTTTGGTGAATTAATAAGAAATAAACAATACTCTTTGTCCATTTTTCTTCTTTCTCAGCGTATGAAAATCTCATATTTGATAGGTGTAGATATTTTTCACAATTTGTGATGGTGTTCATAAGCGAATATTGTGGCGTGTGAATACCATGAATTCTTCTCTGTGTGTTGATGGTATTACGTGATAGGGTATTATGCCATAGATTTGCCATAAACTGCTTATATCGGCAGTCGTTAGATGATTCTATCATTTGTCAAATTTTCAGCTGAGCTCATTATATCATACCGTGTAATTAGCTAAGCTGTTTTTGAGGTAACAAGCGAGCAAGACAAGCACAGAAGAAGAATTTCTTTAAACACCTATTTAAGAAAGAAGCGAATTCATTGTGTATATTGTTATCTCCTTGTCCCAGGTATGCCTGAACCACGCGCTGCACGCAGACTTTGAGCTGCACGCAATGCCCGGCACCACCGGCAAGGCCTGGACCTGGCATGCTGACGACTTCGCCGACGACAAAGTGTCGCATGAGAAACTATCCATGCGCTTCAAGACAGCCGACGCAGCGGAGGCCTTCCGGGGGGCCGTGGAGGGCGCTGTGGCAGAGATCAGGACCGCCAGGGGGCAAGGGGCGAGTCCTCGGGGGGGTGGGGGGGTGGGGGAGGGCAAGGGGGCGGCGGGGGGCGGTGGGTCGTTGCTGAAGGGGTTGTTGAGGTCAGACTCACCGGCTGCTGTTGCCGCTGCCGCAGGTACCGTATTTACTAGTTTGGCTTTTATTTTTTATGTCTTTTATATTTATATGTATTATATGTCATTTATTTTTCTTAATTTGTGACTTTTGGACTTTTGATTCTGATTAACCTGTAATATTGCTGTATGTTAGTGGATATTCTTAATGGATATTGGATTTTTTTAATTTTTGCATCATTTCGTACATATTAATGGGTGGTTATATTTTTTATTTGTGGGTTTTAATGGATATTTAATTTTTCACTTGTGCACTACATTGCGTAAAGCTGATGTGAATTAAATATATTGAAATTCTTTTTGGAACGCTAATTGACCGATTAATTGCTGGTTCTGGATTAATCTGCATCCAATTAACGACAACTTTTCTCTATTTAGACTCACCCCGATCAGATGAAGACTGCATCATTGTCCAAGTTGTGACCCCTCCCAGCGATCTGGTGTCCCGCGCGCGCCACTTCCGCCTGCCCGATAACTTCTACAACTACACCTCGCACCCCGACTGCCCCGGCTGCATCGGTTGCCGTGACGACGACTTCCCCTTCGACGCCTTTCACCGGGCGGCGCCCCTCGATCTATCCGGCGCCCGGAAGAGTGAATCTGGAAAATCTCAGACCGGAAAGGACTTGGAGACTGATGGCGGAAATGGCGGAATGATGTTCGGCGGTGAGGCTTCCAAGTTGATGGAAAAGACAGTCTCAGCAGGGGGTGGGGTTGCCGTGGAAACCGGCGGCTTCCAGCCGTCTTCGCCTACAGGGTTTATTTTCAAAATGGCCACCGGGGGGAAGGGTGCCGCTGAAGCAGTATCAGCTGATACGAATGTAACTGTTTCTGACACGTCGGCGAAGTCTGTGCCAGTTTTTGGTGCAGCCTTTGGCCAGCCAGTATTTGGGACGAAGCAACCGGTTTTTGGTTCAGGGCAGCCAGTATTTGGCTCGGCGCAGCCGGTATTTGGCTTGGGACAGCCGGTGTTTGGTTCAGGGCAACCGGTGTTTGGGTTAGGGGCATCAGTGGGTCAACGGGTGTTTGGCGGTGATAAATCCATTTTTGGAGCGTCTGTTGCTGCTACAGAGTCAGCGGTGGGTGTGGCGGACCCTGGGGAGCGAAACAAGAACAATAGTTCTTCTGCCGGTCAGTCACTCTGAGGCCTAGCCGCTCATCGGTCTGTAGAATGTTGTATTCTGGAGTGGTAATGATTAAAGTATGATGTTGACTATTTTGAAATTTTGTTCTTTAGCAGATTTTCTTGTAACAGATTTTGCTGCTAGCTGATGTTTATTCTCTGTATTTAGTTTGATTGCGTTGCTTTTTGATTTTTAATTAGGCCTAGTGATATATCCCTAAACGGATTCGATTTCATAAGATTGTCTGCATTAATGATTAAATCGATCGTTGTTGAAATTTATACTGTTTCGCTATTGTGCATTCTCGGTGGCATATAGCTTTCGCCGCCGCCACTTCGTCATATTCCACCGCTCCGGAGGCGGAGCTAGCCGATGAGTCTGTGGAGGCGGAGCCAGACGTGCAGTTCACTCCGGTGGTGAGCCTGCCTGTGAGCGTGTCGCTGGTGTCGGGGGAGGAAGAGGAGGACGTGGTCTGGCAGTGTCGTGCCAAGCTGTACCGCTTCGACGATGGGCAGTGGAAGGAGAGGGGGGTGGGGGACCTCAAGATACTCCAGCACCGGCTCAAGGGTGTGTGACGACGGCGTTGGGACAGAGTTCGTTGTGTTTATAGGGCGACTTGACGTTTCATTATCTTCTAGCACTGGCGGCAGGGTGGGCGATGGCCATGGGAGATCATTCCTTCATGTTCCTGTGAAGATTTACTTTATCTTTTTTCGTGATGTATCGTTACATGAAGCGGCGTACATGATGAACATTATATAGATGATGCACACGGTCACGGTTGCGCGAAAAACAGAAACAAAAAGACTGAGCTGCAACTTATAGCTAAGTGCAACATGTAGCCTAGGACTGATTTGTAGCCTCGAGCTGCAGCGTATAGCTAGGGCTGTGGTTTGTAGCATCAAAATGTTGCTTATAGCCTACAAGTGTGGCGTGTATACACCACCGGGGTCCGTTGCCTGTAGTCTGTAGCGTATCACCGCTGTGCCACAGGCGGATACCGGCTGCTGCTGCGCCGAGACCAGGTGCTCAAGGTGGCATGTAACCATGCGCTCACCCCCGACATGAGGCTCAGCCCTCTCGCCTCCTCCGACACCACCTGGTGCTGGAACGCCTACGACTTCGTCGTCGAGTCAGGCTCCCACGAGAAGTTTGCCGCTAAGTTCAAGGTCGCGCTCGCTTCTTTCCTGTTTCTGTTCAGAATCTTTTTTGTTCTTTTAAAAAGATTCTTTTGAGATTAATGATTCTGTCCTGTATCTTTAAGAAACGATATGGGAGATTTGGAGTGTCTACAATGAAGGGTTTCAGTGAAGTTTTGAATGTATTGTGGAGATTTGTGGTACGTCTTGGCGAATTATTATCTATGTTTCTATTGATCGTGACGATTACATGCTTTTCTTATAATTTTATGTAGCTTCGAAACTGTTCGGTTATCTTGCATGGTTTTGTCGCTTCAGGATCTTTTTCAGATTGAAAAAGAAATCTAAATCCAAAAGAAGGTGATATGAAGGTGCTTGTTAATTGAAAGAGTGCTATTGCCATGTGCAGGTTTGACCAATACAAGTATTGGTTGATTCGTTAGTTCTGTCTTAGTTCTAATAAATGAATTTCTGTTGCAAACTGCAGAATGTCGACATGGCGCGCGACTTCAAGGGCGCGTTTGAGGCGTGTCAGTCGTCACTGGCTGCGAGCAGAGGTTGGCGCATTCCTTCATTTGACTGGCTTTCTGTAGCGCTTTCTTTGGTCCTACGATTTAAATTGGAACCAGATTTCTGACTAGTTTGATAGTATTATTTTCGATATGAGTTTGATAGAGGTTGACGTGAGAGATTGACGCACAATTATAGAAGTTATGACCCGCAGCAGAGCCGAAGCTTTTCAGAGTTGATTGAGATTGATAGAGTTGAGTTATCGCATTATCACATTATCACATTATCACATTTGTTTGCATTAATTTTGAAGTAGTTGTGTGACATTATGCATTCTTTATATTTTATAGATCGTTAATTGACTGTTGTCAGTTCAGCATTTTAAAATTATTCCTATTGTTCTATAATACCTCTTTTCGATTGGTTCAGTTGGTTCTTCCAAGTTGGCCGCTGCGTCCAATAGTGTCGCTCCATCGTCGACAAATGAGGGCGCACCAACATCATTATCCCGTGACCCGATCTCATTGAGCTCTGGCTCCTCAGTCGCGAATCAAGGAGGCGAAGGGGAGGGACGAGGGGAGGGGGTGGAACAAAGGGAAGGGGTGGAGCCAGGAAGTGGAGGGGGGGAGGAGGGTGAGGTGGATGTGTTGGGAACGGACGACGACGTGGATGTGGAGGAAGAAAGACCGATGTTTATGAAGCGCTGCACGCTATTCTACTTGAACGAGGAGGAGGGGTCTAAGGAGGTAACTCATCCCTCACTCACTCAGTTTCTCACTCACTTAGTCATGCTCTCACTCATGCTCTCACTCATTTATTCTGTTCTACTTCAACAAGAAGAAGGGGTCCAAGAACACTCCCTCACTCACTTTGTTATTCATACTCTCAGTTGCTCTGATTTATTTGCTCGCTTAATTTGCGCTCTTATCCAGCGTTGCAGACCGAACGTTTTTTCAAAGCCATATTTTTTATCAAGACATTATCGTTGTATGTTTTACCCATCAGGACGTCACCTTTCTCGACTAACAACTCGACTTTTGAATTTCGTTTACTCTCTGTTTTACGCCTCTGTTGTTCATTCATGATATGAGGAAAACTCAAAATAATTGCAATCAATTGTCTAAAAGGTTTTGCTCTCTGTTTGTCGCGTTGCGCTGCACGTTTCTGTATCTGGTGCGTTGTGCCGCCCCGGCGCGCAGCACAAAGGCATGGTGGAGGGTTTATATCGCGTCGTGCTGTACTGCAACTTCTGCTCTGTGTGGCGCACAGCACAAGGGCATGGTGGAGCTCACAGTGATCGCCGACGGAGACGTCAACGGGCTGCGCGTGCTGATGTTGAGCGACGCCGGGGAGATCCTCTGCAGCCACATCATCTGCGAAGAGTACCAGCTGCAGCGGTACGACTCAGCTGCGGCATCCATTGCTGGCCTCCTGTGTAGCAGTACCTTGACTACTTTTATACTCTCTTTTCTCTGACACTTGCGCTGCATTGTGAAGGATTAGATCGTTTTGCTCTAAAGTTATATCACTCTCTAGCAGCTCAAATTATTATTTTTTTCACTGTTAATCATTTTTTCAGGGCCAAGCAGTTGCACTGCGCCTGTTTTAGAAGGAGTTGGAGTAATGCTACGCACGTTTTATTAGTGCTAAACTGAACCCTGCTTATAAGCAGTGGTTGTCCTTTTCTCTGTTAGTAAAGCTTGTTGTGCAATGCCACGCGTGGTCGGTGCAGGAACAAGCGCGTGTGTCGCTGGCACGCGAAGGACTTCAGTACGGACGACCCGGTGCAGCGCAGCTTTCACGTCGAGTTCAGCTCTCCTAACGCAGCCGACGAGTTTGAGAAAATATTCACAGAGGTGCGCTGCAGGACCTCGGGCCTCGTTGTAATAAAAAACGGGATGGGTGAAGAAAAAAATGCTGCAGTGACAATATGCAGTTGATGCTTGGCGATCATTTCTTTACTTGGAAGTTGGAACTGTTGTCTTATAATTGGCATTATAGATTGTGTTTAGTTAATTTGAATGCTATCCGCATGACATGGGTTAAATGAGTCGGTCTTGTGCAAGGTTGCTTCTCGACGTTGCACCCTGGTGAATCTATACCGCATTAAAAATCTCTTTGCGTAGTTTAATATATTTTATTTTCTTGCTTTCGAGTCGCGCGAGAGCCTAGAGCTATTTTTTTATGCTGATGTTCCAAGGCATTGGATAGCATTTTAAAATTTTGCTGCCAGGGTGTGAACGTGGCTCACCAATCAGGGCTGTCGGAGGTGAAGGACGACCCCTGCCCCGGGTCTCCAGCCAATGGGGAGGAGGACGACGAGGGCGGTATGTAGATTGAACGTCATTGATGCGTTGTGTGGACAATAGACATCAATGACTGTGTTGATTTGACATCAGTGATACTTTCGTGATTGGTTTTAAGTCATGATTTTTTTATGAAATTTGTTGCTGTGGGTTTTAAGCTGCTAGTTTTTGGCATAGAATTTTGCATCACCAGCAACTATTGCTGGTTGATGAAGAATGATTGTCCAACAATATTTCTTCCTTCCAACTCCAGCAATCACCGGCAGAATGTCATCAAACAACTCTTTAGGTATTGCATAATTTGTCTCGATTAAAAACTTTCTTATACTTGTATTTGATCATTTACTTAGATATTGCTGACGTTTGCTGTTACAGGCAACAGTCAGTGAAGGCTCTTCTCCCTCAAGGCCACCCATCGCATCTCTCCTGCACACTTGAACTCTGAACTCTAAACTGATTCGTTTAATTAGTGATTACCCAACAAGAACTCGTTTGTTCAAAACTTGCTTGACGAAGTGTGTGAACGTGGCTCACCTGGTGAATCTACTTACCGATTATAAACGTCCGTTGATGCGCGATTAACGCTCGCAATGACTTTGATTGCGAAAGATGTACATTTCTCGCCCACCTCTTGGTTGCAGTGTTGGGACAGCCATTGAAGCGTTCTGAGCAAGTTTGGGCCTTGAGCGTTTTTATGTTGACTCTGCGTAATGCGATAATTGCTGCGTTCATTATCTCGCGTGGTTGACTATCATCAATGACGTTTCTCAGTATCTAGTTAAGGTTCAGTGGGTGCAAAGGACACTTACTCTGGTATTCAGCGTTGCCGTTCAAGGCTTTTTCTCTCATAATTTTTTCCTCAAAAGCGCATGTTTCTGCAACAAAAGTCAGAAGGTATACGCTTTTGACGACGGCGCTGCATTTTCACATTTATTTATACACGCTTAAACACGTATAATGGGTGTACGCGTTTTGTCTAGAGCCAGTGCATAGTACAAAGGTAGTGGTGGATACTGGGGTAAGTGTTAATGGGATTCAGAGCTTTAGTGTGTGCAGTTCATAATTGCAATAGATTTTAATGCGACATTTGATGCATTTTGGTATGATGATAGTTCCATGTATTGTGTGTAAATTTCTTTGTTCTATTATGACTAAACCTTAGAGCGAATCATTTGAATCGGGTCAATGAATTTTGAGTTGATGATAGTGCATTGATAATTGAAAGACACTGCTGTTCTGTAAAAAAATTATTTTTTATTCAGAGATTAGTTGATAACATTGATGCGTGTGTCTTATCACTTTTATATTGTCTGCGCAAATAATGTTTGGCTCCTAAACTTCACCATTTCCTTCGTACCTAATCTTGGATTGCGAGTATTAATCCCTAATGTATCGTGCGCTTTTATTTAGTGCTCTGAATTCTATCCACAGTCCAACTAAAACAATGTTTGAGATTGCTTTGCTCGAACTCTGTAGCTGTGTTAAGAATTTACCCGCAATATAGGACAAATAGTTCTGTCGAATGTCGGTCGATGATTATTGAAATAAACCATTTTATCAAACCGCTTCGTGGTGTTGGAAATAACTATAAATTTTGGCGAACTTTAGGCAAGCGAGGACCGTAGAAACCTAAAAAAATCTATCGTGTCTGCCTGCCTAAAGTTCACCAAAATTAATAATATTATAAACTTGATAAAAAGTTGTCACCTAAATAAAATTCACAGAAGCTCGCATCACAGTCCTTTGTAATGTCTGAAGTGTCAGGCTTCATTGGAATAGCAAATAGAAATGATGAATATGGAATAGTCCAAAGGGATCGTCGAGAGCTTAACCGCAGAGCTTTTATACGCAGTGCAGTGGAAAACTAGTCCCACCGGTCCAACATTGCTGTGACCCAAAAAAGATGAACACTTTGATTTCTGTTTGAACATTGAAGCGGACAGTAGCAAGCCTAATTGAAAATTTAATAATAACGAAACTGTTAAAAACAACTTCTCGATCAAAATAATCTCAATAGCGTGTTAAACAGCCGTTGATGACCGCCTACATATCAAACTACAAGTTACAACAAATACAGTTAATAACGTGGGCAATGACAATTATAGCTTTTGCCACTAGGCTGCCTGTTATCCCAGAAGTCAAATACCCTGCGTAGTATTCGCAGCACACAATCACACTGAGCCTAGGGCCCTAGGCTACGCTGCTGCCGCTCTCTAGATTAGAACACACTAACAACAACGTTATCGGTAATAAAAACAATGCTAGTCCTGGGCTCAAATTAACAACTTCTCTGGGGGCTCAAACTGTCAAATGCGAGCAGTGAGCCCCGGTCAACAACAAGAAACTAGCCCCAACTAGGTTCTCATTAACTGGCGTCGCGGCGTCTATGACGCCAGAAAATTTGACTTGACGCCAAAAAATTGTACCCCTGCGTTTCCGGATGCCAGTTTTCAAACACCTCAGCGCCGCTGTTACTGTATTTCTTCCTCGTAACCAATAATTATTATTGTGGTATTAATGCTACTAAAATTCCACACATTACAGAGTGGAATGTTAGTATTGACTGCGACGTCAGAAAATAAAGACCCTAGCGTCTCAAGACAAAAAACATCTGCGTCTTGGCGTCTGGACGCCAAGCAAAATGGTGAACGGAAGCCTGATCCTGAAGATACTCGAATACACGTTGGGCGGCTGGGAGATTAAAATTGAAGATTAGGCTAAACCGCAAAAGTTCTGAAGGTAGTTGCAATAATTTGTGAGAATATGGCCAGCAGGAGGGGCACAGGGCGGATAAGAAATCCGAGTTCTACAGGAGGCAGAAGGCTGCGGAATAAACTAGAAACTGAGATAAATTATTGCATCATGATTTGAAGCTCTTCGCATGAATGAGAGCTACACATGCTGAGAGCAAGATGGAGTTCAAGATCAGTGACTGGCCAATCGGCGCGCTTGAATCATCACCGGTTCAAGCTCTAACCAAGGCTCACGCATTGTTTGATTCAAAGAATTAGGATTACTAAAAGTTATAGAAGTCATAGTTTGGATTAAAAGAAGTTGTAGATCTAGAAGTAGGTGTAGTATCAGAGCTGGCATCAAAAAGGGGGATTGTCATGAGCAGCAAAACGACAACCTGGACTACTACATGGGCTTATACTGGCTGCCTGGAACCAAGCTGATTCCTGCTAGATTGTGAAAAAGGCGGCACAGTTTAAAACTAATTGCAATATTATGCTGCCTCTGACAATTCCTTTCTTGCTTGTGTCGTTCCGCTTGGATGAGTTCCTTCATAGCTTCGTAGTAGTCTCCATTCTTCGCAATTATCAGGCTATAACTCGATCTCAATCTCCATTTTAGTCCGCATTCACGCAAACCGCCGTTAGGCTCTAGGCCCCTCAGCGGCCAGCGACAAATCGCCCAGCTCGGTCGCCTTTCCTCCCTTCACCTCCTTCGCCCCGAGCGTCGTCTTGAAGGCGGCGAGAATCTTAGGGTTGGTGAGCGCGTAGAGGAGCGGGTTAAACGCCGAGTTGGCGTGGGTGAGGAAGACCGCGACGATGATGGCGGGAAAGTAGGTCTTGCCGGCGAGCAGCGTGATGGTGTTCATGGTGTGCAGGGGCAGCCAGCAGACGGTGAAGAAGACAAGGACGAGGAAGATTCGCTTGGTGGCGCTGGTCTCCTGCACGCACACACGGAGATGGGGTTGAATTTTAAGGACCCAGTGTAGTAGCCTAATAAAGACTATTACGGTCCAGTTCTCTGTAAGAGGGGCACCACAGAACCGCTCCCCCCTCTGTTCTCGCCTTTAAAGACTCCCCCCGGGAGCTCTGGGCTGCAAGTCTATTCTTTGTTCCCCGAGTTGCTGAGGTATCACACACACAGAGGCGCCGTAACGAATTGAGGAAGCGAGTCAGGGCAATCAATTTTTAAAAGTTCACTTTTTATCATAGTCCTAGGCGCATCATCATCGCTACCATTGATTTATTTAAATTAAATAAATTTATGAGCGAGAGCTATGATGACAACGGTCCAGAGTCTGCGCGGGGGCCCCTCAAAAATTAGGATAAAACTCTGGCTCTGCGGCCTTTCTCGGCCTCTCCCGGCCCCTCATACCTTGCTAAGCTGACTGCTCTTCACTGGATCCGTTCCCTTATCTCCCCCTCCCCCTCCCCCGGCAGTCACGGCGGGCGCCACTGCATTCCTCTGTACGATCCTGCGCGCTCGCGTGATGAAGCGATAGATGTACCCGTACGTCCCGTACATGATGAGGATCGGTGTGAGCACAAAGCCGAAGAAGTTGCAGAAGACCATGTAGTGCAGGTCTATGACGAGGACGAAGCTGCAGGTAAAGTTGACGTTGGTCGGGGGGGCGGGGGGGTGCCAGCCAAACATGGGTAGGCAGCCGATGAGCATGGCCGACACCCAGACCATGGCCAAGGATGCGAGGACGACCTGCGCATCCAGCCGCGCTGTATTAGTAATTTAAGCAGCTTGTACGGGTTTGATTGGAAACGCCCATTCTCACATATGTGTCATTATTAATGACATCGCTGAAAATGTATACCCTACTAAGCGTTTCCTTGTTAACCTCTAGTCGGATACTTTTGTTAAAATGCACTTCGCGACTTTGCGACCGCGCGACTGCGTGACCGCAATTTCTGCGACTTTGCAGCAGCGACTTTGCTTAGCAAAGCATCCACTCCAGCCTCCGCCCCAACACGCAGCGAGCCCCGACGAGTCTGTCTGGCATGACAATATTTTGAAGCCCTTTTCATCAATTTTCTTCACTGTAATGCAGCGAAACCAATGAGGTACCGTATTAATAAAAAAAATACACCTCGATTGTACCGTACGTGGCAGGGTTACGTTCATTGGTCCACTAATCCCCATAGGCAACACTGCGCACGCACATGCGCCTGCAGTATAGGGTGAAGAAGACAATTGCAGCGCAAGAAGGAAGATATTTTAGCGTTTACGAAGATATTTAAGAACGTTTACACTTGCATGAATCGCCAAAAAACTCAAATTTTTTACAATTATTTTGAAATTATTAACACTGTGACTGTTCAATGTTTTTTACAAGAAAGTGCACAAAAGACAACCCGTCCGCGAAAGTACTGGCGGTGTTTGATGGGAGCGAGAACCGCGGCACAGCGCTCCAGGGCGATCATCATCAGGCTGAAGATGGATACCTGCAAGAACACGGCCAGAATCATTGTACGACCTAAATCCTAGATTGAAGATCCACCGTTATCGCCCTGCGGGTTAAATTTTGACATGATAGAGGTTCTTCCATTAAAGAATCGTTAGTTGTATTATCTAGGCCCTATAAGATAAGCGGAACAAAAAGCGAAAAAGATAAAGCCGCGACCGCATGACATTCTGTTGCTACGGTCTTTTGTTTCACAACTTTCTTCGAACAAATCCTTCAAAACTTCCAAATAGCCTAAGACGCGTGACATATAAACGACAACAGTGATTCACATCACACGTAATTACATTGCAAGGCCAAGCGTGCTGTATTGCACGCATAAAACGCCCGCGGTCGACCCGCTGCAAAAAGGATGAAGTTTCACTCTTTGAAACTTAAATCCAGTAAATATTTTAGTTTTAAAAAGTCTATTTAAATAATAAATAAAGTCGCACCTGCGTCATGCAGACAATGACGCAGTTCATGAAGAGACACCCGTAGAAGTTTGGCGGCAGTCCGAGATTATTGACGATCACGCACGGTATTCCCACTGCTCCTACGAGAAAGTCCGCCGATGAGAGTGAAGCGATGAGGTAATTGGTCGTCGTGCGGAGGGACTTCTGTCTGTAGACGACGTAGAGGACGAGGGCGTTCCCTAGCACGGCTAGCAGGGCGATGAACGCCTCGGCCGTCTGCTGAAAGATCTCTAGCCCCTCCATCGAACAGGGGGGAGGGGGGGTCTGCTGCACTGAGAAACAGCATGAACTTAGGGAAGGGGTGGTATAATTGATTTACCCCGTGCTAAAGCTATCCCAAAGTAAGGTCTAGGTTGATCTTGAATGTTTAAGTCTAATTACGAGATCGTGTGTAATAACGAAGACTTACAGTCCGGTTCTATGCGGAGGGCCACGCACAGACCGACGGTTAACAAAACAAAATAGTTTGTTTCGTTTCGTTGTTTCGTTTTGTTGTTTCGTTTAGCTGTTTCGTTTCGCTTATAGCTAAATACAAGAAACTCTCAACAAACTAAAGGGTTCGTTTCGCAAACATTTTCTAGCCGAGCGTGTATAGCCTATCTATATAAATTTATAGTTAGGCTACAAATTCCACTTGCGATCAGTAGAGCATAATAATGAAATTGAAATTTAACATTACCATCCTTGAAAATATGAAGTTATAAACCTTTAAAAACATAAGGCGGAGTTATAAAGCTTAAAAATGGTATTTTAAAACAAAGTGTGAAATAATAACAAACTTAGATCCTTACTCCGCTCATTACAATTCAAGCTAATCGTGATTCAGCAATTTGATTAGCAACTAGCTCACCCGCCGCGCGGTGAGTTCAGATAAATCCTACTCTTGGCTCGTGCTGAGATCGACGGAGATCATCTCGCTGGCTCAGCATAAAATAGTTCTACTCCAAATCATCCTCATCATCACTATGTACGAAGCGGTCGCATTGTCCTACGTGCATATCAGGCGACTGGTCTAGCTGACGTGAAACACACGACATCGAGCCAGCCTACATTGTGGATTGTATTCTGTAGGAAATAAGTGGAAATAAGTGGACTGTAGTCTGTTAGGCTACCGTCCGAACAAGTCGCTATAGCTCGAAGTTGCTTCGACAAGCCAATTAGCATTATACTTTATACTCCTTAGGCGAGAAAATAAATGTGAGCTACTTAGAGCAATTTCGCTTTAGAGAGTTCTGCTATTTATTTTACATATATTCAACTAAATTCGTTAGCCAAATGAATGTACGTGGAGGCTGACTTAAGCCGCCTACACTGTCGCGTCGTTGTAAGGGACGAGACGAACCTTTAACAGCAAGATTTGCTATTTGATCCGTTCGTATAGGACTATAACCAGTCAGCCGAGTGCGATTAATTTTTCGTTCCGTCCTCTCTTCAATCGTTCTAATTAAGATCTGATTACTTTTAATTCCAGCGCGCACCGAGCAACCCAGCCTACACGTAATTCGTTTGGCATTTCTGATCAATTTCGTTCTTCCTTGATTGACTCCTGTTGAATCCTCTTTTCACAATTCATCGATGGCCTAGCAAAATTGAACGAGCGAGCGTGCTGTTCAAAAATACTGTCGCCTACTTTAAATTAGGCACTATTGTAATAAGTAATCACTACGTTAAATAATTACGCATACTACGCATACTTGTAAAGGATTTAATGCGTATACGCTGGTAATTTAGAATTGTTGTCCTTTAAAAAAACAATCTGTCAATCTTCAAATGAACTTTGCGGTGGACCCTGTCTACAAATACGCGTTGATAGTAGGTTAAAGAGTTTCGATCGCTTTGATATTTCGATATAAGCCGATCGGCTTAACAACGCGGCCTAGCGTAGTGCTATACATATAGGCCTGTAAGGCTGCAGTATGTGCGGTGCAGCACATAACTCGGAATAACTGAGGCACCAGCTAATCAGATCTCAGATCGCTTATGAAGCGTTCCAAGATCCGAGAAATGAGTCTTTCAAGTTACGCGACAAGCACAGCGCGGGCGATGGCTCGAGCCTGTTTGACGACGTGATCGATAAAGGAGGGCTCGCTGACGCGGAATGACGAACAACGATTCTAAGCGACAAACTCCCAGGTAAAAAGCCAACCAATCGTGTCAAGTCTGCTACAAAATTCAAGATTGCGAGGGGTTATTGCGAAGGGGATATAATAGATATAGGCCTAAGCTCAGTACATTAGCCTGAATTTTCAGCAGGGCAGACTTTCCGTTAACAGGCGCAGTGGTAGTGACGTCCATGACGCCAGAAAATTTGACACATACGCCAAAAAATCGGAACACTGACACCTCGGGATGCCAAAAATCGTGCTCTGCATGGCTTCGATAGACGCCAGATTTGAAGAGTCTTCGCATCGTTGTAATTGTATTATATTATTTTATGTTAGTAAGCTACATGTCATGGTTGCGACGCCAGAAAATAATGAACCTGGCGTCTCAGAATGACAATATTATATTAAACGCCTGCATGGTCTTGGCGTCTGGAAGTCTGATCAAACGGCGTTACGGAAGCCCTGATTCTGATCCTACTGTATTCTTTGACGCGTAAGCTCACAACTGCGGCCTAATGTTTTATTGGCTGTTTCCGCTTTTGATCGCTTTAAATAAGACCAGGCTTAATGAGTGGGCACTCTGCAATATAGGCTACATAGCAGGCATAGGCAACTCCTTGCCAATTCTGAGCGCTACAAGGCGCTTAGGCCTAGAAAACCTTTTAAAAATTCAATAACTTATTATTGTATGTAGGTTATACACGCGTCTAAAAAGACCGGCGCATTTTGCGCGGTGGTCTATCTCCGAGATAATATTTCACGTCGAACGCGAGATTAATAGACGCTTTAATCAAATCTATTGAGTTTTAAATGGCACTGCACACAAGCCGCGCTCCTTCATGTGTTTAGATTCATGTTTGCGCTGAAACACTTAACACGGCTGTTGACTCTGGCCTTGGGATCAACAGCAGCCTGGGTCAACACTCAATAACGCTGCATCCACGCAATATGCCCGTGCTGAAGAACACGATGCTTGCGGGGTTGCTTAGAAGTTTGAACGCTGTGCCTTAGAGCGAGCCAAATCGTGGATGGGCGATATCTAAAATATGGGCCATCGATCCAAAGCCGTGTTTGAGACGGAACTCCGAGATCAGCTGCAGACACGATGCGTTGTCAGCTGGCGTCTTGAGCTAAAAAGCTCAGAGATGACACCAATGCTATTCTTTCCGAAAGTTTGCATTGAAAGGGGGTGAAGCTGTAATCAGACCGGCCTGAAAACATGAAGACATAAAGATGATGTCCCCCACTTTTCACCCCAATCTCTCTTTCTCTAGTGCACTGCCAAACCGCAGGCCGCTTCTCCTCCAAAAATATGAAATTGCCTGACAGTATACCTATTCATTCACCATAGGACGGTATCTGGAAACGAAATACCCCTTACAGAAAATCGAATCCCAGATCTGTTATAGCGGTCATTCATTTCCTTTCATTCAATCTTTACACCGAGAAGTGTCCCACTCCAGCTCGCTCTAACTATAAATTCTGAACTGTTCCCTTAACTTTCAAACCATTTTTGCGGCCTTGGCTACGGTGTGACCGTGTTGGCTTCGATTCACAGTGACTTGTTTGGCATTGCGTTGGTGCAGTCTATAATAGGCAGGGTTGTCAATGACTAAAGCATTTTTCCAAGAAAGGACATCCGACTCATCGATTCCTCATCGACGCGCTTAGTTAGAAATAGGCAGCATTATAATAGAACCGTACTGACTTACATCACACTCCAGCCTGTGTCACCATACACTATCTACAACAATAGGCATGTCAAACAATAGATTGTCGCCATCACAGTGCCCGCACACCTTTCGGTCAAAACGAAGGAAGTTTTCCGTGGCGTTTGTTTGACCGAATAGACACGGTATCGCTGTGTGTGCGTCCATTCGGTCAAACGAACGTCAGGCGCCGTCGTTAAGGTCGGTGTGACCTTAAGAAAAAGAATACTGCGTGCAGCATTCGTCGTTACGCGATCACTTTGAGTCCTGCTCAAGTACCCCTGCATTCAGACATTCTGATGAGATCTGTCGGCCATTTCACACATTTTTACACGCATAAAGCTATATTTTATCAGATAAGGAGGTTACCGGGTATTATAGGTTGGCCTACAATTAGGCTAGATATGGTTAGATGTTTCGGAAAAGAGGGTTCGAAATGATTAGAAAGGAGATTGTCATATTCATTGTCTCTGGCAGTGATATTGCATACTAGCCTGCAGTGTCATTGGTGTTTTTGATCTCAGCATACCCATAGACCCAATAGTTGTTTGTTAGAAGCATTATAAGTTTTATGCTAATCACTTTACTTACACTGCAAGCCAGTGAATACCCTATAGTAAGCCTAATTGCCGTCAAATTTCAAACAGAAAAGAATACAATGATTTATAATTGCAAGTTTGTAGCGTTCATCATAAAGTCATTTCATACAATTTTATCTCTATGCACAAAATCATTCGACACCGGGGTACAAAGCTCTGAATACCAGAATTATGCAATTTTTCGTCGAATCAGAAGACGCAGACTAGATGTTAGATGCAGTCAAGAGTAGGCTGGAAATTAAAGGCATCGTTGTCTAGCACCATAAATCTGATTTATTGCTAGATAAATATCTACTACAGCATCGAATAGAACTAATTTCCTTTACAAAAATCCCATTAGTCCTGTGTCGTATAATTGTGTATACATGTATTACTTTTTGAATGCACTTCCTATTAGACAATATGCCTACCAAGCATCAACCCATTCTATAAAGTTGATTTAATTTGAATTTCTTAATTTCACGCTATATAAATAAGACTATTATTATTATTTTTTTTTATATGGAGTGTTGATTTTAAATATCACATAGTTTTTGAGCAAAAACAGGAAGCTTTGGAAGAAAAAGCGTCAGCCAATAAAAGCAACAAATTTGAGGTCAAGATGTTGACCTTCGACTACTCAGCGGCCAATAGCAAAGCTGCTTTGTTCCCTCGCCATTGGGCGCTGTAGAGAGCACGTGACAGTCACGTGACAGCGGCTGACGCACGCATTGGTTGAGCGCTTGGTAGATGCCTACGTCACGGGAGATATCGGTCAAAGTCATCTGATGATGATAGACAACACAATAATTGTTTAGTACAGGACATGAATTATTAAATTCTGATTATGTTCTGAAATGTCTGACATTTTGTCTACTTAAGGAACTATCCTGCTTTCATTGCCTTAACTATAGTGCACGTGTAAGCAACTTTTATATAATTATTTTTCATCATGTTTGTTCCTAAAAGGGCCCTAGTGTTCTACTGTGTCGTTAAGCGACGAATAAACAAAGCTTTAACTATTGAAATTTAAGTAGGCTATGTATAGAAAATCAAACTGTCCAGAGAGAATTTTAGGCTTACAATCAAGATTATAGTACTGAAAAGAAATCAGAGTTAGTTAGAGATCAGAGTTAGGTAGAAAAAGAGATCAGAGCTAAAGCCAGGGTGATGAATGAAGTTAGTTCAATAGAAGTATGAGAAATGCACATGACCCATTTAAAGATATTCACCTGACGTCGTGCGTTGGTGATAAAGAGGGTGAAGTCCCTCTCGTTGTCGTGAATCAGATAGTTTCTCATGCCGTCTGTGAACTGGGAGATCTGCGCAAGAACAAAAATGATCCGGGTACTGTTACAATAGAATTGGAATGAAAGGGTGACCGTTATAATAGCATTGAAGTCATGCACAGCCATTACACAGCATCGCTTTCAGTGAGGACCTGTACAGCAGTCACGAATTGGTTCGAAATAAAAAAATGATGTATTTCAGTTTATTTTGAGCTGCGATTAAAATCAAGAACAAAAAAGGACGTAGCGTTGATCACTGAACTAATAAAGAGTAAAAGAGTAAAGCCTTGATAAATTGGCTGTCAAATAAAAAAGCAATTTGGTGCGTTACAAGTGCGCCGCACATACATACGTTTCGCTCGACGACCGCTGGCGCCCTCTCACGCCCCTCCTGCGTGCAGCTGATGAATGTGCTTATGTAGGCGTGGAAGCTCGTCTGAGGCTTCGTCGACAAGCTGACAACAGACTGCCACAGTGCGAGTACTTTATTAACAACACACTGCCACAGTGCGAGTACTCTATTGACAACACACTGCCACAGTGCGAGTACTTTATTAACAACACACTGCCACAGTGCGAGTACTTTATTAACAACACACTGCCACAGTGCGAGTACTCTATTGACAACACACTGCCACAGT
>JAQIWG010000763.1:0-29566 GCA_034695025.1 Chamaedrilus cognettii
CAAAAGGAATAACTGCCAAAAGGAACTACAGTTAAAAGGAACAACCGCCAAAAGGAATAACTGCCAAAAGGAACTACCGCCAAAAGGAACAACCGCCAACGGGAATAACTGCCAAAAGGAACAACCGCCAAAAGGAATAACTGCCAAAAGGAATAACTGCCAAAAGGAACTACAGTTAAAAGGAACAACCGCCAAAAGGAATAACTGCCAAAAGGAACTACTGCCAAAAGGAACAACCGCCAACAGGAATAACTGCCAAAAGGAACTACCACCAAATGGAATAACTGCCAAAAGGAACAACCTAACCCTAATCCTAACCCAATCCTAACCCTAATCCTAACCCAAACCCAAGCCCTAACCTTAATACTGGCATCTACTGTAATTAACTAACGTTTGGCGTTAAATCTGCGCTCCCATAGAAGAGACAGTCGTAAATATTTAAAGGTTACCTAAATTCTAGGTAAACCACCATGTCATAACTCATGACCTAGCAGCTAACCAATCAATTCTGATCAAAGAGCACAGGAAGGTGGGTCTCAGGGTTGTCCAAAATTTGATTTTTAGATTGACCAATCTGATGTTGAGTTAATCTGGGTGTTAGCGTCGGTTAAATAATGCGGTCATGTTAACATAAGATTCCGGTGTGTATTAATGACAAAAAGAGCTAGTCTTAGAAGTGCATAATAATTATAATAGGTCACAAACGCTTAATCAAAATTAATAACCCACTATGAAGACTAGTACTGATTACCACTAACACTGATTACTATCAGCCAAAGCCATAATCATATGACAATGCTATAAATCATAAATCGAAATCCTAAGAAACCAACTTCAGCGATGAATCTCGTCCACCGGTCCAGCCTCATTCACTCCCCAATATTCATCTTCGCAACATCGCCTTCAATTCGGCATTCAACTCTTGTGTAATTCTTAGGAGATCTACTAAATCCCCGTTTGCATTATACTATATTAAACAATGAATTAGTTCTCGATTTGTCCATAATTCCTTGCTCAGCTGTGAGAGGAGCCTTAGGCGTTTTTGCTGTTGGCCGACACTTCAGCGCGCACCTGCTAACGGGACAGGGCGGTAAAAATTGGGCGTAAAAATTTTATCACGTTTGCGCTGCTAGACTCTGTAAATCAGAATATCCAAAAAATTGTGTGGAATGCACCAAAAAGGAAACCACCATGCTGTTGATCAATGATTTCGATTATTATTTTGACCCATAAATCGTAGATTTTTACCGACTTTTTCAGCAGTTAACAGTTAAAACAGTTTTGCCGGTTCGCCTCTAATCTTTGAGACACACACTGTATTATAATTGTGCTATTTTTGTGCGCCATAATTCATTATCTTGTTTTGTGCGTTGGACCAGCAGCGCGTATAGTTACATGCACGATTTTTAAATTAGTGTGTAGTTTTTTTAATTTTTGAAAGATTGTTTTAAAATCAGTGTCTAAAATGGAAGAAGCACGGTTTGAATTGTCTTTATATATGTTTTGGCTTATTACCTAATTTGAATACAATTTTACTGTCGGTTTTCCTTGGATTTGTTCTATACAACGTCAATAAAATTTAGTTGTAATTTGCGTTAAAATGCGTTAAATCCTTAGCTCAGCGCGCACCTGATGCCTATATGTAGGATGAGCCTACCTGTATCGTAGATCGTAGAACTACCGCAACTAGTGAATGTATCTGAGGATAACATATTGATGGCGTGATGAAAAGCATAATCGGAAAAAAACACAAGTTTCAATTGTCTACGATTGTCTACATTAATATTGTACTAACAATTTAGCAATTTAACTTTAAACATGTATTGTAATAATCCAAATAAATAAATGGCCTATGGGCTAATTTGAGCAGAATAAATCATCAAAACATTAGAATCATCATTACATCATCAGAATCGCAGAATGATAACGTTAACTGGAGACGAAATATAGTCCCGAAGAGCCGAATAGCCCAAATACACCAAACACGAAGTTAACAACACAACTGATCGGGCACATCTATTTGGCGAAACGTGAAACAGCGAAAAATATCAACGCCTAAAACGCTAAGCACAAACTGCAAAAAACTGCACGAAATGAGTAATTTTAAATGAGTAATGAGTTATTTTGCGAAACTGGCGTCAGCTAAGCGTGGTTTTACGATCCTAGGCTATAGTGTTGCGTACGCTGTTGTGTATCAATTAGGCTACATGTATAATTCATTAATCCACCCAGTTGAGCGGAAGTTGAGCTCGAGTTGGAGAATAGTGCAAACCCGATCATTCTATCTTACTTAATGGCCGAGGCTAATGGTTCATCCTTGAAGATTGCTTCAGTAACGCAGGCCTGCAAGTTGTAAAGTTATGTGCCTAAAATGTGAAAATTTTTGCAGGTGTTTTAAGCATTTCAGGCTTTGGTATTTTTCGCTGTTTTACGTTTAGCGAAATAGACGCGTCCACAGTGATCATATCAAATTGTTTTGTGTCGTAGAATGGCCCGCCAAATATTGAAGGATGGACTCGATGGAATCATGACAAAATCCGTTCCGAATCTGCTTCGAGTCTGGTCGGATATGGGGCTAACAGGGGAGAACCAGATCGCGCGGTCGGGGGTGGTCGTCCAACACATCGACAACCTGCTAGAGGAAATGATTAAGGAGGAGAAGGACCTTCATGCTCGACTTGTTGAAAATATAAAGAAGTTTAGCGTCGAAGTTGATGAAATCAGCAAGGCACTAAATCTACCTAAATATCAGGTAGGCCTATGCAAACTAAAAAGGGCATGGTAAAATAGTTTGTAATTGTCTATTATTGCAATGTAAATTGGAATAGAATGAAATTGAAACCCTAATATTCACACAACTAAGTCTTGTTGCTATAAAAGTTAGTTTAGTATATATTTTCTATACGATGACGATAATTCGGATAGGGTCCACGCTATGAAAAATGACTCAAATTTGAAGGCTTATAACTTTCTTGGTTTAACAATAACTGCTGTAGAATATATTATATCAAGTTGAAGATAGGTACATTGGCTACAAGGCTGCCAAATTTCATATCTTTAGCTTTAATCGCTCCCCTTCTTTAGTCGCCTTTTACGAGTCGCTCGGGAAGCTCTGAGCTGCAAGCTAATTCCTTGTTCCCTGACTTGATTATCTTTTTCATGGTCCACCCTGTGCAATAATAATATATTTCACTGCCTATGTTGGTCCCTGGTTCAGGCGCGCGACGGTACGTCGGTGGTGCAGCTAGAGAAGGAACTGCGCCTGCGCGCGGGCGAGCTGTGCAAGCTGCGCTACGCGCGTGCCGTGCGGCAGAAGCAGCTGTGCGCGCGCAACAAGCAGCTACGTCGCGCGCTTGGCCTACCCTCCTTCCAGCTCGATCCCTCGGCGCTGCTTGCGACGCGCCAGCTCGACGATATGGAGCAGGAGGCGCAGCGACTCGAGGGGCAGCGAGTAGGCTGTGGTCTTTGGGGAATTGTAGGGTTAATGACGTATGTTGTGGTCTTTAGGGAATTGTAGGGATAATGACGTATGTTGTGGTCTTTGGAAAATTGGGGGTTAATGTCTGTGCTAGGCTATGGGTTTGACCAGATGTAGATGTAACTGTAGTGTAGGATTAATAATAATGTGTTTGAGGTCCATTATCACGACTAATGATGTCATTGTTGACTTTTTGTTTGGATAAACAACTTGTATGTATTCTGGCTGAGCTGTGGTTAGAGGCACGGCGATAATATTGTGATGCAAACCTGCAGAGTGGCAGTATGAATTTGTTTGAATTCTAGTTAATTTATTGGTAATTGGTGTAGCGAGGCGCTGTGGTGTAGTGATAAAGGCTACAGACAAAGAGTCCGGAGACCTGGGTTCAAGTCTCAGCATCAGAAATCATGAAACCATGACGTTACAGGCCTTTTAGTAAGGCTGTTAAACACTCAAGTGTCGCTAGATGCTAACCCCTTGTCAGATGATTATTTTTTTGGATGGCGTCAGGAAGGGCATCGAGTCGTAAAAACTCAGCTTCTGCAGTCCCCACCATGGCGTAAATGTCGAAACCTTTGTGCAACATAGACATGAACAGAATTTATGAAAAAGAGACGATTAGTTTAGTTTTTCTTATTGGTATTTGGTGATTTGTTTTCAATTAAATTTCTAATAAGCGCGGTACACAGTGTGCATTGATTGCCGTGCGCCGTGTCGCTCAGACGACGCGCCTGGAGACATTCCGCGCGACACGCGCCGACGTTGTGAAGCTGCTCGAGGATATGGAGCGAGGACCCGACTCTTCCTTTGAGCGCGACGTTGTGTGTGACGACGAGGCTGACTTTGTGCTCAGCGACGACAACATGCGCCAGCTGGGCGATTTCGCCCTCTCGGTACGACTGCGCTTTCTCCTTACGACTGCTCGCTCAGTACAACTGCGCTCTTTCGGTACGACTGCTCTCTCATTACGACTACGCTCTCTCGATACGACTACACTCTCTGTATGACTACACTCTCTCTGTACGACTATGCTCTCTCGGTACGACTGCCCTCTCGGTACGACTACGCTCTCTTAGTACGACTACGTGCTCTCGGTACTAATACGCTCTCTCGGTCAGTCGACCGGATGATGGTCTTCAACCATTTTGACCCCGTAGTCATATTGCCTTTAGAATTTGAAACTGTATTCAGAGACAAAATATGCTTAATAACCTCTTCCACTGTCGGATATTGGTAGTTCTGCAAGATTTCGTCAAACTTTAAAACCCCAAAAAAATTTACAAGACTTTAGTGTTGATTCGTTTCTTAATCGCTTTCGACGAGACTAGCAGATATTGTTGATCAGAAAATAAGTGGATGTCATTACAGGCACGGTTTCAGATTTCAGTAATTTTTGGTTTTTGGAAAGATCCTACAATAAATAATCACAAATACAATAGACAATACAATACAAATGCTTATCAACCCAATTTCAAATACTTATCTAATGCTTATCAAAAATTATCTTACAAATGGTTATCATGAAGTAGTTGTAGTCGATGCTCATGTGCACGTTATGGTAATTTAATTATTACGGTAACAATACAAAAAAACCTAATGTGAAGACTCGTGGCGCTATTGCCTGTTGTGCACTGTACCGGTGCAGCTGAGTCGCGAACGTGCGGACAATCTGCGCACGGCCGCTGCGCTGCGCGAACAGATTGCGGCGCTCTGGGACGAGCTGGGGGTCGAGGACCAGACCAGACGATCGTTCACTGCAAAGTTCTTCGGCTGTCGACCCAAGACCATCAAAGCGGTGAGCGGTGTACGCTGTCCACGACCTTTTGCACAAATCTCTCATTTTTGTAGTTCAGCATTGTAGTTTACTGGCATCCACTGGACCAGACTGTTGTGGTCCTTAGTCTTTAATGCTGCACTGCTCATCTCATTGTTAATGAGGCTTTCCTTATATTCCAACACCATCGCCATGGACTCGCACGATGATTTATGATGGATTTGTGGAGTATCAGGATGATATTGCAGATATATATTCTGGTTCTCTATTAATCCTCATTGGTTTTGCTGCTTTATAGTGAAGAAAAATGATGAAAAAGGCTTCAAAATAGTGTAATTCCTGCCAGACTCGTCGAGGCTCGCCACGTGTCGAGGAGGAGGCTGAAGTGGATGCTTTGCTAAACAAAGTTACGTAGTCGCTAAGTGCAAAGTCGCAGGCAGAGTCGCAGTCGCACAGTTGCAAAGTCGCAAAGTGCATTTTAAGTCAAATATCCGATTAGGGGTTAAGTTTTTTGGTGTTGCTGAAATAGCAAATTAGCACATAGGTTGATTAATGACACCGTTGGTCAAATGTTACACAGTTGGATGAAGCTTTGCTATTTATTATTCCTCTTTGATATGGTTAGTTACGGATCGTTAAATTCTCACTGCCACGCGTCTGTTTGTCTCCGCACAGCTGCAGGACGAGCTCTCCGCGCTGACCCTGAGTCGATCCAATGCCGCCCATCGCGCCCTCATCACCAGGCAGCAGGAACTGGGTCACCTCTGGGACCGGTGTCTGGTCACCCAAGAGCTGCGCGGATCCCACGATCACCTAATGGCTGCCACGGCGGATGTGAGGGCGGTGGAGCTGGAGCTCGGGAAGGTGAAGAAGTACTACGAAGGAAACCGAGACGTGCTCGACAGGGTCTGCAGGCATCAGGAGCTGTATAAGGAGCTGGCAGACTTGGAGGTACAGTGCTGATGATAATGATGATTGAGGAGGTCAATCTTGTTTGAATTTTTGGAGGGCTTCAAACGTTTAGGAGATGATTACACAGTTTTTGATTAGGTTTAGGATTGGGTCTATTTTTGCTAGAGGTGAATGGAATATAAGCAAAGTTCTTTTGTACATATATAATGCAAACGATACATGTGTTTATAGGATAAGAGTTGTACGCATCATTGTTTGTCATGATTGTGTTACAAATGGCTTGTATTACTTTGATTGTAGCTGGTGAGATGATTGTGCCTACATGGAGATCTGTCGTGACTAGGCTATATAATCTGAAGATCTGAGTGGATTGCGTTATAAAAAAAAAATAATAATAATTTTTTTTTATATTTGCATTTAAAAGTGTTAATTTGAATTTGCTATTCGTTTAGTTAAGGAGTTCGAGAGATTATTTTCATATATGTTTAACTGTTTATTTTGATAATGATGTTTCACCTCAATCTTTACATAACGCTTATATAAAAAGTTATTTTGATGAGGTGAAAATGCCTGGCAACTTTTTCAATAATAAATATGTTCTATATGAAACTTGTTATTTTGCAGTTAAGAGCTGGCAACCGAGAGAATATGTTCACGGAAGGAAGAAATCTGCTGAAGGAGGAAAAACGAAAGGGCCAAGTTAAGAAGGAACTCGCCGTGGTATGTATACTTTGGTTTCAAGTAAAACAGTGCGTAACTCAATAGGCAGTTGAAAACAGTAGTGAGCTGTAGATCTGTGCATTATTGAACGTAATGTAATGTGTAGCGCAAATCGGCTGCCATCGGCTAGCGGGGAGTGAAAATTCCATATGATTGCTATAAAAATCACAGACAAGATTATAGTACACAAATTAAAGAAATATAGCATTCAAAATTGATCATTAGATGCCAGATGGTGTCAGTGTGCAAAAGCTGATCCATACCCCTACCCCTATACACGCATCTCCCTCACCTCCCTCCAATATCAGCAATGAAGACAGACCTGGATTGCACGGTTTCAGTGTGTTGGCCCGTGCCTACTCACCCTAACAAGTGAGTTGCGTGTCCTAGCCTGACTTTGTGCTGGCGCCTCTGGCTATGGCATAAAGAGGCTCGGTATAAATGTACTATATAATGAGAATAAGAATAATAGTGTAGTAAAATTTGTGCACCACAGTTGCGCATTTTTATGCTGCATGCATTGATATATTTGTGATTAAATCGCTGTGCAAAATATATGATAAGGTCACAATCTGAACTAAATATAGATACAGTATTTTCTGATGAACATGTTCTTTAGTTTGGAGGACTGCGATCATTCCCGTTTACATGCGATCCAGAGATTTAATTGATGTAACATTAATACAGTGATTGTATACTTTGTCAGTCATTGGTTTCTCGTGACAGACCAATCATTCGCTTTGTGAATTTCATTGACCGATTTCTTTTTGTCGTACTCATTCACTACACATCCTCGGTGACGTCTTTCGATGACGAAATGGACTATGAAAACAATACTACTATTATTATTATGAAACCATTGGATCGCATCAATTGCAGCAACTTGCTCAATCCTTGTTCACGCGCGCAGGCGGAGCAGGAGGCCCTGTGTGCCATAGACCAATGGGAGAAGGCCTCTGGTCGGGCGTTCACGCTCAACAACGCGCGCTTCAAGGACCACGTCCAGCGCCAGCGCGACCGACTCAACTCCGACAAGGCTGAAGATCAGCTGCGATGCCTTCAGAACAAGATCAAGGCCGGGTCAAAGGTCGGTGGGAAGGTGGAGTCGGCGGAGAGCACACCGCTTGGCAGTCTGACGAAGAGAAGGTTTGCATGCATGACGCCGACCAAGATTGCTGCGAAACTGAGAAAGGTATGATAAGGCTATTTTTTTGGCCCAGATAAAGCATGCGTAATTGTTTTGACTGCTCGTTATAAAATACGAGTAGTGCTGTTCATATGCCTTCAAAGAATGCTAGGAGCTGGAGAGTCGACTGCCATTGTGGTCGATGTTAATGCGTAATGATACACTTGTCCTTTCTAAAATCAGGTGTACAGTTCACATCAATCCATTGTTTTTGGCATACGGTACTCTGTCTGCTTAAAATAACCGTGTATATGACGGCGGAGGATGGTTGTACCATGATGTGCTGTGATAGATTGTTTTCTGTATCGTGCGTATTTAAAAGTTGCAAATTTTAATTGATTTTAAGCATCGTTGCGTGTCATATATCAATTCTAGACTGATATTGAGATTTTTTACTCATTTTTTGCTAATTAGTCCGGATAATTTCATTATGAAATTGTATTGTCTGCGTTGATACATTCCATTTAAAACTATTATTAATAGCATAAGGTGATTGTGTTGCAAGATCTAGTAAACTTCTTTTTGTGTACACCGTATTCCAATTGCGTCGTGCTCGTGTGCAGGTGGAGGAAGGGATGAGGGGCAGCAGCGCCCCCTCGCCTTCAGGGGGTCGCTCGACCATAATGCACAAGATGATGGAGTCGCCGGGTCGACTCAAGTTTGACGCCGCCGGGTTTGTGATCCCCCGCGAGCCCGTCGTCATCACGCGTGTCAGGGTGAGGTTACTAGACTTAGATTTAACTCATTACCGGCCGAACGTCTAGGATTCGACGCCGGCGCTCAGCGCATAGTGTTCTAACGTCGATTCCTACAGAAAGGCCTACAGTGTGATCCTATGCGAAGGGCAATTCTGAGAGATAGTGAGACAAATTGGCCTACATATCACTCTAGTCAACGGTGTGGCTAGAAGTTGGATGAAAATCAATCGCTTAGCTTGCAATTACAATTCCATTCATCAGACATTACTGCATATACTAGACTTTTCAGCTAATTTTTGGCTTCAGTATTGGCTGCGCTGTAGTGTAGAGAACTTTATTTAACAATGACACAAAACATTCAAATTCAAAAACGTGTGGTTTTTGTGAGGCATCTAACAGTTAGCATACTCGGTTTTAAACAGCATACTAACCGTTACAATAAGTGGCTGTTAAAGAGTTAATCCTGGCAAAATTTGATATTATTAACAAAAATCTGTGGTTTTTGTTAGTATTATTAAATTTTGAATTCATTACACTGCTCAGCGATCCATTGATAGGCGCTGCAATTTGTATTTTATGAAACCTTATTTATTGTTAAAACGTTGCATGTTAGGTTATTCAGTTTAGTTGTAATTGTAATTCAGCCGCTGAGTGAGTTGTCTGCGACTCCGTCGTCAACGGGACGAATGGCGCGCGTGAACCACGGCGCCCTCTTCACTCCCTCCACGTCCAGCCTTCCTCCCACTCCACTGTCTAATGTACGCCTTGCTCGTGTCTAGTATATGCATCAGCCGTCTCTAATCTAAATAATAACATCCCTTTTATGTGTAATCTGCTAATGTCCATGTTTTCACACAGGTTTACAAGTTTTCTGCTGCCCTGGAGCTGGGTTTTTGAGGCCAGATGCCCTTCGTGACGCCGACCAAATAAATCATCTGCCACTGGGTTAGCAGCTAGCGACACTTGTGTGTTTAACAGCCTTGCTGAAGGGCCTGTCATGATTTCATAGTTGCCGGCGCGGGGACTCTAACCCTGGTCCACTGGACTCGAAGTCCGACACCTTAACCACTACACCACAGCGCCTCGCTGTGGAGTAGTCTCTAATGTGAGCGTTGCCGTCTAAACCTAAGCAGGTGTCTGGTGTACGTGTCGGCATGCTTACCAGTTATTTGACATAAATTTTCATTGTAAATTGTACCAGAATCGTGCTGTGCCTTTACATTGTAATTTCATTTGGAATGAACACTTAATCTGAAATTTGCATAAATATTCTAGTCAAATTGTCTGCACAAGTTCAAGAAGTTAAGAAATGCAGCTTTTAATGGAAAGTTCAAGTCCTTTTATTTGCTTTTTTGAGTGTGACGCATACAATTCTGTATGGTCTAATTTTTGAACCTTAAGGTATTATAGTGACACTGACGTCTCTAATTAGATCCTAAAGATCTTGTTTTAGCGTGCCGCTGTCTGCTGCCGCTTGACAGCACATTGCCACTCCCACGCGCTCGTGGACCAAGAAGCAGCCCGGTGCCACTCTGACCTCTGCACCGACATCGATCAGACCCCGACCCGCTGCCTCAGCGACGATGACTCGCGACGCCGACTCCATGGTGAGGATGAGTGGCGTGGACCCTATCAGGGATGCAGCAGCAGCAGTGGGAGATGCGGTGCTTAGTGTGACGACCGTTGTGTCGGGACCCGCGTCTTGTGACACGGAGCAAGGCGAGCTCGCTGCACCGCAGGCGGACATCCCCGCCATTGGACCCTACCAGGAGTTCACCGTGAGTGCCTGGGGTCTTGATACCAGGGCGTATTCCGTGTGCAGTGCAAGTGGAACACAACATGTGCTGTTGTAAATGTCGAATTTGGTGCTGCACGTGGGTATAGGAGATGTGTAGTTGTAAAAAAATCCCCATGTGTATTTGTTTTTCTTTTTTGTAGTTGTGTCGCATATAGACTATACAGCCCGGTTCTGTGCAAGAGAGCCGGCACAGAACCGCTCCCTCCTCTTTAGTCGTCTTTTACGACATGCCTGGGTAGCTCTGGGCTGCAAGCCCATTCTTTGTTCCCCGGTCTGTAGGAATTGTCTACAATTGTAGAAAAAGAATAAGCTTTGTTAAAAAAGAACAAGCTGAATGGCCTCACACACTTCCATCAGCACCCTCTCCCCTCGCTCGTGAGTTCTGCAGTGAAAGGAAAAACTCTTGTGAGTGAAAATGTTCTGTTGTTATTTTTGCTGACAATATGCCCTGCAGTTAGTAGCAATATAAATCTTATTGATTACTGTAAAGGCCAAACAAGGTGAAAATAATTCATAACTTTGATAAATATGAAATTAAATTCATCGCTAGAAAGTAGTGTGGAAAGGTCTAGCATTATGGAATACAGTTTTCATATCTCATGAAATATGGATTAATAATATGGCACAAATTTAATTAAACGACGGCATTGACATGCTGTAGAAAGCAGGCAAACGTGACGGCTAATCTTGTCTTTGTGATGAATCATTCACAGCTAGAATCACTGATGCTGTGTTTTAACGAGAGCTCAAGGCTTGATTTTACGTATTTACAGCTTTTCTATGACACAGTTGTAAATAGACTATATTCTCCAAAAAAAAAATTTGGGTAAATTTATTACATTCAGAGATATTAGTCTTTATTTAATTTCGTTTTGTTTTTGTTCTGTAGTTTAAAGTGATTTCTAAACTGATCTTGTTCTTGGTGCTTTGTTTTCAGCGTGGCTTGGCCCAGCAGAGCGGAAAATCAAAATTTTGCAGCAGCGTTGTAGCAATGCCGAATGCCAGGGGTATATTCTTTTAGACGCGTTTAGTTATCGCTAGACCGTTATGTTGAGTTATGATTTGAGCTTTGTCACTGCGTGTTTTTGGTGAATGTTTGCTTAGCTTTTTAGCAGTGATAGTTGTGTGAGATTTAAAAAAAGTGATGCGTTTTGTAGATCATTGTGTGGCTGATGTTGATTTATTAATTATTGTACTTTGAGCTAAACATTGTGATCATCTAGCTGAGGGTACTTATTCTCAGTACTATATATTTATGACAAGAATTGAGTAAGAAGTTTACGATGTTACGTTACCTGTGCTTGCTCATGTGAATCTTTTGCTTGGAATGTGAAATAATGGGAGGCTGTTCCAAGCTTCAGATTGCTTTTTTTGCCAGATTCGTATTTTGCTGTTGCTTTTCTTATTTATTTCCGTTTTACTGAAAATGGTTGGTTCTCTCTTGAAAGAAAACAGGGAAGCTTGCAGACGCTGGTAGCGGTGACATTTGGAATTATTTCTTGATAATTAGAAAGAGTATAACATTTGCTTACTTTTCATCACTGTTTTTGGATTACACGTGCAAAAACTTTGATAGTGATGTCATCAGTTTTCCTGTACATGACTGGGAACACATCTTTTTTTTAGAGTCTGCGCGTCAGCCCTTCTACAGGTTGTTACAAAAATGTAACTTTACATCTCGCTATGCATGTGTAATTTTTACAAAAAGAATTTCAATTTTCAAAAAAATTCAATGGCTTCTGGTTTTACCGTATGTATTACCAGGCACAATTATGCTATGGTGTATGTTACAAAAAATGATCTTCTTTTTTATTGACGCTGTCTTATGACACGTATGCTTTGATGTGTTAAAAGTGTAAGCGCACTTATTTTTCTCGACCACCATATTTTTATGGCTCACTGTTTTATGGAACACCTTGTTTTTAAGGTTCATCATATTTTAATTGATCAGCATATTTTTGTGGATCACCGTATTGTTATGGATCGCCGTATTGTGGGGGATCGTCATGTAATTTGATTGAAAGTAATGATGATAGGACATGACTGTTACTGTTTTTATCCTTTCGTTTTGTTTGTGGCTAAGGGTGGATTCTACAGACGTATCTTTACGCCCGGCTAAGCAACGTTCTTTCTGAGGAACGGAATTTAACGGCAGCCCTTCACTGCCATTCGAAAAAACTCGCAATATATTTATAAATTTGCAAAAAGAAAAAATTATCTCCACAAAAAATAGCGTTAATTTCAATGCAGTGACCACATAAATTATTTTGCTTGAAATCTATGACGTCGCGATACTTTAATGACGTCTATTATTTTAAATGGGCTAAACAAACAGCTACTTTGAATGGAGGTTATGGGCTGCTGTTAAATTGTCTCCTAAGCTAAGATAAAGGTAAAAGTGGGAACAAGGGAACGACTATAGAATCCACTCTTAAGTATTTTTTCCATAATGGCAACCGTGAGTGTGATGCAAAAATGAATGTGTCGACTGTGTAAGTAGTTGATAATGATGACTTTAAAAGATTGATCTTATTTAGCAGCCTACTGCTCATGTATGATTATGTGAAATCTCATTGACTGGACGTCTTGGCCTTAATGAGGCATTTGTACCATTCTGGAAACAAATTGTTTAGAGAATGTGAAAATAGTTGCGTAAACAGGGTGTTTAGTTAATTAAGGAGGGTCAGATTTCAGGGACTTGAGAGTTGTCCGAAGTTGTAATTGGTTGGTTGTCTATTCTGAATTGTCTCAATTTGCAGTTAGGATTAGTTTTATGTATTTTGTGTGTTTGCAAAATACCAGCAATATAAAAAGAAGGATATAGTGAATTCAACTTAATCGTGCTATACTGCGGGATTGCAGGAGTCCTCTCTAAGAAGGAAAATCCCACTCTTGAGGTTATGACCAAGGGGGGCGATTCTGCTGCTAAAATTTTGATTTCTCCTCTAAGAATGCGAACAAGGAAGAAATTTCTTAGAACTCTGTCAGCACCCCCCTCCCCCGGTCGTGAGAGGGTTCCGTGCAGCTTCTTAAAATTCGCTTCTAAACTCGGCTGCAACGCATGATGGCCCCCTCAAAAACATTCTTAGTTTGAGCACAGGTCATGAAGAATTGTGTGATTTTGACGATGATGACTACTACAGTTATTATGGCTAGATTTTAATATTGGAGGCTAGACTTATATATTCAAGTGTGTTGCATACAGAACATAAATCGTAGCAGATGGTGTAAATCTTTTTATACAAATAGACTGAAATGCTAAATATTTTCAGATAAACATTCCGTGTTCGTATTGAATTCTATAATCGGTGCGTTTTATTAAATTTAACTGTGTTATCTGTTAATTGGTTGGAGTTTATGTTGATATACTGTAAAACATCAAATTTGAGCGGCGTGTTATTTTCGTCGTTTTCCCTTGTATAAATTTTCCTGCACTTAGTTTTTGCATTTTTGAGGACTGCCCATTATATGTTTTATGCAGCGCTATTTTCACGCGTGTGATTTTGGTGAGTTTTACTGATTCGCGAAATTCACTGAAATTAAATGCAAGCGAAAATTTCATGTTTTACAGTAACTGTGTCCGTGAATAACAAAATGTATCCAAATGCTTTGTAAAGAGCCAAGAATATTTTGTTGATTTACTAACTCATAAAAAAATGTTAAATTTTTTTTCTTGTAAAAAACGGATGCATGGCTGCACATCAAAATTGGTGCTTTCGCTACATTTGACAAATTTTGCATTTCTAACGCATTTTGTATCTACGCCAGAGGCTTGACTAATCTAATCGGATCATTTTTCCGAACATCTTTTTTATTCCAAGCGGATTAATTCATTGATGTAAATTAATAGCAATTGATTCTTTTTTGTTATTCGAGTGTGAAATAAATGCATGAAATCAAATACGAAATTTAAAGAAAATGTAAGATTTGATGTCATAAATTCCAAAATTATGAACATACGCAGATTAGCCTATCTCAAATTGAAAGAAAATTGGTACACTTATAATTATGTGACAAATTATGAATTTGACACCAGGCTATTGCAACGGAATTGGCCAAAATTAATGAAGTATAAAATTGGTGATATCCTTTCCTATCTGTATGGACACAACCTCACAATAATCGTGACTTGAAGTTGAAGCAATCTGTGGCTCGTAGTTATTCCTTTAGCTATGCAGACCCATCCCATGGGAAAATATGCTGCCCTAGTACAACAAGATGGGCCATTGGTCTGGCATGGCTGCATGATAGGCGACATGTAAAAATGTAAATTGGGCCCTCGAGTCTTAGCAACGAGTTGGCAACCTGGCATCACTGGCATGTGCGACCAACCGATAAGATCTATATCAAAACTTCTCGACATTTCTTTGCCAATCAACTGTCGCAAAAATATGTATGCAGCTCAACCCGTCATAAGTTATTCATTTTCTAACGAATGAGGAAAGATTAGTATTTTCATTGGTTGTCAAAAAGTTTGTAGTTAGTGTTTCCGCCCGACGTGTGACCTCAGTTGACCTAATTCATTTCAGCACCGGCCTTGCATTGTTCAACGGAATCCCATTTGATGACGTTAGGCCTTAGTAGGCGGGGCTAACGAGTGGATAGGCGGCGCTAAATCGAATGAAGGCGGAACGCTCTCATTCTAAGCGCAGCACAGTGAGCGTATCAGTGTAAAAATTAGGCCTTGGCCTACTTAAGATTGAGATTCTTTAACCTGAAAATTTAATGTGCATATTTCTTTTCAGTTTGAAGTTAATAATTATTTATCGAAATAGATTTTGTTGGGGAAACCTAATTTGTTCGGGTATGCAGTGTGCTGCACCAAAATCTGTATTTTTCTCAGTTAATATTTTGATTGCGCTAACAGAGAAGCCTTGGTTAAGTTACTGTAGCCCTCGAATAAGAACGTGATAACCTAAGCTTGCTTCAAGAACAAACCTCAACATTTAAAAGCCTGTTGTTTGATTGATCTGTTAACATGCCTGCAGAAATGCACAGCAAAGATCGAAAATAGAGTAGTGACGAGACTGCACAGTGGAGTAGCAGAGTAGGCGGGGGTGGGCGGGATCAAGTCTGGCGGTGGGCGTGGCGTCCAGTGTGATTCAGGAGCTACGCAGAATTAATAAGGCTGCTGTGTGCTAGCCAGAGCAAGGTTGGGTCGATAGTCGACCATTTTATACCATTCTTCTTCGTTTTTGACGCCCTCGGACGTCGAAAATAAGATTCTTTTCGCGTGAATCTGCCCCACGCTGCGTGTCGAAACAGCGGGTAAGCAGCTGGGGTAATCTTGGTGTCATTTTTGTCGGTTTTGTAAACGGAAAATCGTATTATACACTTAGACGTCCCATGCTAATTTATAGCTTTGACAAGTCAAACTAGGCGTAGTTAAATGTTATACTACACGTTCTCGTGGTGAAGGTCCATAGCTTATTATATAGCTATGTGCTCAAAAATTGTGTGTTTTGAAAACGCTTTTTCATTTTCCTCTCTACTCTAGATAGTTTAAAGGTTAGATAGTTTGTTAGCCTGATGTGAAATTTAATGCACCACTGTGATAAAAAAAGCTAAACGATCGACCTGTTGCGTATCGCTGTTTCACTATTATTCATTTTATTCTTAATTATCGTGGGCGTGTTACTGATTTGTTATTTATAATTGTTAAAATGTGAGCAGGAGTTGGCCTGCGCGATGCTTAATATAGATCAATAGAGTAAAGAAGCGTTGAATAGCAATTAGCCTAGCATATCGATATTACAGTATAGATACTCTGAAACTTAGCGTTTAAAACGTTTAGGATGATTGTTTGCTCTCTGAGTTCTTGATGAAAAATTGAAATGTTCAATATGCAAACCATTTACTTTCAGTACAGTTGGCGATGGCCTCATTCTTATCGATTACTGCTTTGGATTAATCCAAACTATATAAGTTAATAAAATAAAAATTAGCTTTTTAGATATTTGTTTTCTTGATGTCCATGTGCAATTATTTTATCGATTACTACTTTAGATTAATCGCTAAATACTTCATAAAAAGTGTTTAAAAGTAAAATAGAAACTTGTTATATTTTTATTGTCGCTGACCATGTGCTATTGCTAGATGATCGACATTTTCCAGGATAAGATAAACTAAGTTTAATAGATGGGTTGCATTCTGTTTTGCTTCAAATATAGAAATTCATCGTCATTTATTGTACGGCTTTGCTTCACACAACACGTCGACTGACAGCGAACCAAATGCATTCATGAATCGGTGTTCATTCATATATTCTTCTCTTCTACTACGATCGTCCTTTCCCTGACTCCCCCCTCCCCTTCCCCCCCACTCCCTCCGTGACTCACCGCAATGCCAATCGCCGTTAAGTCTCGACGCGGGGAGCAGCGATCCCCGAATGCCCCAGCCGGCGGCGTCAACCCCATTCCCTGCTCTGCCTTCCCCGGCACCGCCGTCGTTTCGTCTGGCGGTGGTACGAGCACGGCGGCGGCTATGTTTTTTCCCGGCGGCGCGACGCGCGACACTTTCTCTGCCGGTCCTCGGGCCGGCGGCGCGCAGCGATACGATGCCGACGGATCTCCACGGAGCTGCGAGAGCGCGACCTCGTTCCAGTGCTTCAACACGCACAGCCCCCCGATACTGAACCTCAGTCCGCGTCTGAGTCCCGCTACGCAGGATGGGATGGGTGGCAGTACGCCGGCATTTGAGCTGAGAGCCGAGGCGTCGGCAAGCAATATGCAAGGTTGGACTGGAGCTTTGAATGTCGTTGGTGTCTAGTGAGTGTCGTTTAAGTGATGCGGTGTATAGACATCGGGACAAACTATCTTTGAATCTGTTTATAATAATCAGTAGATTGTGTTTTAAATATTACATGCATTTACTAAATATTGCTTGAAATCAACGGATCATGATCTACGATGGATGACATAAATTATATGTCATGGATGCTATTTATTCAGTTTAGGCCCTTGAGGACCACATTGCGTAAAAACTGTTTAATCATTGAAATTATAGGTTGCCTTCCACTTTGGAATGAGCAAAAATAAATAGATGCCCTGCTGTACAGTATAGAGCAAGGTAGATTAAATTTAATCCTAAATATTGTCAATGGCTGATTTTCATATACTCTTACGTGTGTCATATTTCTCATGGGATTCAGTTATTAGAATTCGTGTGTAAGAAACATCAATTTTTCTATGTTTTAGATTCAAGCCAGCCCATGATGCGTAATCCATACATCTACATTGACGAAGAAAGGAGCATTACAAGGGTAGCGTATTGCTCTTATGTGATAATTATCATGTCATTTTATTAGTGATATAATTTTATGATTAGTATCGGGTTAGGTAATCAGTACATTTTTATTCCAAGAGAGCACTTTTATAACTCTGTGTTGGACCTATAGTTAATTAGCAATATTTCATAAATTGCGTTTTGCTTATGTTGATTAAAGGAATGTGTTCTAGAAGAAATATACTGTAAAACATAACATTTTGGCTGCATGTTTGTTTGGCAGTTTTACCTCTCAGAAATTTAGCTGTACTGAATTTTTGCTTTTTTGGGGAAAAATGAAAAAACAAAAAAAACATGGAATGGCCCTATATGGACTTTGATCGTTTGCAGTTGGACGGACCGTCGAACAAGAAGCGTCGTCTGTCAGAGGACGACGTCATCGACCTGACGCTCTCGACGAGCCCCGTCGCCTTTGTGAGTCACGTTGAGCTGCTGGAGGCTGCCGAGGGGCAGGGCACCAGCGCAGGCAGCGCGCCCCCGCGGGGTGGGCAGGGCACCAGCGCGCGCAACAAGCGACGCAGAGCAGAGGCAGAGGTGCAGATCGAACTGCCTACTACGTCCAGAGCCAGGAGGTTGAGCCCAGTTGATTTATTTTCAGTTTTACGTAATAAATTGCTACAATGTGTTTTTGTTATTTGAAATCACTATTTAAATCGAGCCTATGATTTTTAAGGTGTTTTATTTCCACACTATTATTCCACGCCTCTGTACATGACTGAATACTACCTGTATAAATATGACCATATAATGAAATAGGTCTATATAATAGCATATTGAAAGAATATGAGGAAGTTTTATACAAACGATGAAATTCAATGTTCTAATGTTTAATGTTCTAATGTTCACTGATATGATAATGCTTAATGTTCAATGTTCTAACGCATGCATGCATGTGGTCTGCAGCCCTCGCTCAAGACACAGCAGTCGTCAGCCGGCTATGCAATCATTGGGCAATGAGCCCGTGTCGCAGAATGCCTCCAACATATCCCAGAATGCCCAGCACCTCCAGCGTGCCCACTACGACATTCGTGGCGTGCTCGACCAGGTTTGCTGATTTTGTGGTTGGATGATTTTGTTCCGTAAGGCCCGACGAATTAATTTCTTTTATTTTCTTTACATTTCTCATAAGCTTTGACCAATTTTATCGTTAGTTGATCGAACGTTGGTGGTTGTAGCTATTCAGGCAAATGATGCTAATTCATCCCAGTGGGCTACATAGGCTCTTTTTGTAATGTGCTGCTAATCTTTAATGCATCGATAATTTGCGCATATTAGATTTTTATCTCATTGCATCTACAGTTTTGTGAGCTATGCTTGCAGCATACGGCCATGTTTATGATGATTAGACCTTTACACAAATGTTGTTCTAGTTTCATTGTGTGGGCTACCCCTGCTTGATTCTTAATTTTTTACTCGCATTCTGTAAAAATAATACACTAATTATTTTTCTTCTTTTGTGTATGATGAATCTTCTGATGAATCGACGGGCTTCAGTGTCATATAGTGACTTACTTTATTAATATATAGCATCGTGCCATCAGATTGATCTAATCACTGATTTAATGACTGTCACATTGCAGATGGCCGGACCGTACCCGCCCTTCTCTGGCTTGCCTCCCTCCCAACACCCCCCCCATCTCTCTCCCTACCCTCCCACCAGCGCCCTCCCCCACCCCCCCCACCACGCCCCCTCCGTTGCGTACCCCATGGGGCTCAAGATCCCCGCGTACGACCTCATGCCCCTTGGCTATGGCGGCGAGGGAGCCAGCTCCGACGGGATGCAGCGGCCGCCGCACAGAAGCGGAGGGGCCGAAGGGGGGAGTCGTGGCCCCGGGGGGGGCGCGCCATCGAACCCCCACATGCAGTACGTGTGGCAGGACCCCGAGGTGTACCGGTCCCCCCCCGCTCAGGTCATCACGCGCACGGCGTACACCCTCCAGGGGGGGCTCCGCGCCGCCCTCGCCCCCCTGCCAGACGCCGGAGTGCACCATGACAGGGCCGGGCGTGAGCCGTGTCTGCCGCAGGCCAGACAGCACGCAGTCAGGCAGGCCGACACGGCAAGGCCGCGGCTCACTCGCCAGATTGCCGAGGACGCCGCGGAGCTTGCCTCGGTGGGCCGGCAAGATCGGTCTCGCCTGACCCGACAGGCTGCTGTGGAGCAGCGACTGGGGGGACGGGACATTGCGCTGATTGGACGGGGTGCGGAGGGGGGACGCGATGGGGGGCTGGGTGCACATCAGGGGGCGCAGCCGATGGGTGCGCGACACCACGGTGGCGCGGAGCACCAGGTGGTGCCGGGGCCGAGAGCGCTGCACCGCGGCGGAATGGAGCCAGTGCACAATCCCCTTGGCGCGCTGCAGTCACTGACGCATGCGCAGGTAATAGCAGTGTCTTTATTTGAAATAATGCAAAACACACACAGTCACGGTTTAGTGGCTTGATTCCCTGCTGAGGCAGAGGTAAGCCAATTGCAGCATCGGGCACAATAATTCGTGTGCTCTGACCCCACGGGGCACAATGGGGACAGGGTGAGAGGCCTTCTTGATGATTCCGGGGGATTCATCCGAAAATTAATATGATTTTCAGTTTGATCACAATGCACAGTATTAGGCAATGATCAGTGTTCGAGCGGATAAAAAAATCTTTGTCTAGTCTAGACACTTAATTACAGTAATACAAACTATCAAGTCAGTCATATTGACTTACAGCCATTCATTATTGTCATGTACTTACTTGATTATTGCTACCCTAGTGTATTGTACTTGCTTTGTTTTTATGCAATTATATTACAGGCATACGAGATTAATTTATTTGGACATTGAATGCGCGCAACATTGAGTACACTGAACGCGCGAAGAGCAGCAAAAGGCAAACTGATTATACTGCGTTATAAATATTAGTAACAGACTATATTAGCCTGTATTTGTCTCATTGTAATGTTTAAATTTTTAACAATGCTTTACTCTGCGCATCGGATGGTGTGTGATGTCTCAGGCGCTGAGCGCGGCCGCGGCGCACGCGCTGCCACCGGCGCACATGACGCGACAGATGACTGATGCGCACAACTTTGCACTGAGGAATGCGACTATGGTGAGCGCACACAGCCCTTGTGTTGTCTGTGAAACGAGGAGATACGTTTCTATGCGCTATCCATGTGTTGGAATTAGGCTCATGTGGTTCAAAATTCTTAAATTCATAACTTACTGAAAATAGTGATGCTGAAAGATCAAGTAGCAAAATATAATGGTATGTCGGCGTAACAATTGTGAATTTCTAGTTTGTTTCTTAATTAATCATTGATTTTCATTTGAAGGTGTCTGCTTTCGCGTTGGATGCACATGTCGATACATTCATTATTTAATACCTCATTGGTTTTGCTGAATTATTGCGAAGAAAAATGATATAAAAGGCTTCAAAATAGTGCCATGCCAGACAGACTCGACGAGGCTTGCTGCGTGTTGAGGAGGAGGCTGCTGAATGGGCTGCTGTTAAATTTCTTTTTGAGGGCGGCTGTTAAATTTCTTCCTAAGCTAAGGTAAAGGTGAAGATGCGAATAAAGGCATGTCTATGCAATCCACCCTAACTGAAGCTGCTGTGGCACGCAGGGTCCGGAGGTGACAAGACCGGTGTCGGTGGGCCTTGACACGGTCCATTCGTACCGCGGCTATCCGGGACAGGCCCCCCCTGGGGGCGGTGACACCGGTGCCATGCTGCACGCGTCGCTGTCACGCGTGCCGATGCCAGAGATGATCGCAAGCCATTCGTCGCATCATGATATCTTTGTGAGTAATGCTTGATCAGTGGTGTTAACTTTTTAGGGCTTTTCTGTAGTTTTTTTTCAGCGGCTTTACAATTTTTCGGCTTCTATTTTGACCGAAGTTTTTATTCTTCTTTGATCTCGTTTTAAAATCAGTTTTTTTATGATCAATTAGGGGCTTGCATGTGACCAGTATGTGAAATGACTCGTCAAAATTTAGCTCAATCTGACACTCATGGCCGCGCCCACTGGAAGCTAGCACAAACATGTGCTTTCATCGTCATCATGACTCAGTATAATCTCTCGAACACAGCCAAAGATATTTCAGAAATAATTTCCAAGAAAATCCCTGATAGGCAAAATACAAAGTAAAAATCTTAACGATTTTTAGACATTAAACTAATTGTGAATGATTTGGTTGATTTTATTTTCGTCATTCTTTTGACCCCTATGGATTGTTATAGCTCCCTTCCAAGCACAGTTTGATAATCAAATGATGTGTGTGACTATGAAGACATAAACTACAGAATATATAGTAGGTATATTTTCTGTTTTATTGCCTATTATGATAATTTGAGCATTGATGAAGAAAGCAAGGCATGGTGTCGTGTCATGTCATGTCATGCAGGGTCTGCAGGCCTGTGTAGCTGGATTTTTCGCTACTTTCATATTCCTGCTCTCGCATTATGTCATCCTTTATAAAAAAAAAAATTCTTGTTAGTTGCTACCCTAGCATTAATTTGGTGAATGAAGTTAATATATAATTTGTCTTTGTTGCAGGGTATATATCCGCAGCACGTGCATCAGCAGCAGCAGCTGCAGCAGCATCAGCAGCAGCAGCTGCAGAGAGCTGCACAGGCCCACAATCCCACCTACTCTGGATTCCTGCAACACTTCCTGTAAGCTCCACCCTCTTTTATCTCTCTAACTTCTTGCAGTGATTTACTCTACATGAAGACCGTTGGATAAGCAATAATTTAATTAAAAACATAGCGCAGTATGAATGCATGTTGTGTAATATTTTTAAGAAGCTTGACAGACACTGTTCAACAACCAGCTTAGCCTGGATTGACGCTTTTGATATTGAAATTTAAATTTAATTTATAACTTAAAATTTTAATAGTATCACAGAGACTGTTAAAAACACACCGTGTATAAGATAGGCTATCAGCCCGCTGACTAATTGATTTTCGTTAGGTGCATAAGACTGTAAATTTATGATTTGTTATTTATCTCTAAATTGGTAGCTTATATGCTGAGCAGATTGGTATAAAATAATTTTGGTGTATAACTTCTGCCATTTCTTGAAATGTGTTTCTGTACTCTGTATGCTATTTAAAGTTGTACATTTTGCATCCATCTGCCACGCAGGTCGCTGCTCGGCAGTTCTCGTACACCGGCGCTCTCACGCAACATACGCCCGGGCGGGTCAGAGGTTGAGAACTACGAGGTGATTTATTAGGAAAATTTTTCTTCAATTCTGTGAATTATGAAAGTAATGATGTTATATAAATGCCTGATGTTTCAATGAGCGATTGTGCATAGTGGTTGATGTTTCATTCACCTGCCAGTTTAATTTGAGCACTTTAAAAAACAAATCTATCTTTATTTCTTGACGCATAACCCCGGTGGTGGTGCGGCTACAGGCGCTGCTGAACCTCGCCGAGCGCCTGGGGGGTAACAAGCCACGCGGGCTCACGAAGGGTGAGATGGAGCAGCTCGTGGCGTACCGCTACAACGCCGAGCTGCGCCCCCCCGCCGCCACCGATCAGACGTCGTGCGTCGTCTGCATGTGTGACTTTGAGAACAGACAGCTGCTGCGCGTGCTGCGCTGCACACACGAGTTTCACGCAAAGTGTGTCGACAAGTGGCTCAAGGTGAGGGGGTAGCGGGGGTACAATGGCATTTTATTTTTATTTGTTTCTATCCCCCTGCAGGGAGGAGGTGATGCCCCATTGCACAGCTGATGATCGCTAGTGGTGCTTCCACCTGGAAGGTATTGTAGGAACTCTTTTGGCTGACGAATTTGAACCACGTTTGCCAAACGGTGAAAGAAGCGACTCACAATCTTTGCTGCAGCTGGATTTTGAACCAAACACTGCAGTACTCGTAAAACGAGACCACAACTTAGACCAGTCGACCACAGTGCTTCGTCCTGCCCCATGGTGGCTCCAGGGGCAGGGCTGCCTTGCACAGTTTAATGTCATGTCCAGAACATCGAATGGATTGGTGCTAGGGTCAAGTGGCTCAAACTGAGGGCGGAAAATTATATCGGTAAATGACCCAAGTGGCTGAAGGTAAGGAAGCGTTACAGCTGTGCATGACACAAGTGGCTTCAGATATTGTTCAGTTCTGTCTTTTTGATAGTAGATTAAATACCTAGCTATGCGAGCGAAGATGGTGTGCGAATTTTTTCTTATCAATAGACAAGCAACAGCAATGACTTCCTATAAACCATAGCAAGTTTTGAAGTGGATTAAAGATCCCTCAAAGCACTTGGATTAGAGCTCTGAATAGTTCTTGTAGTACAGAAGTATGCTTTGTTCCTGTGACGTACATTTTGTGTGAACAATTGAAGGGCTTTATATGTGTACCACAAGTCCAGTAATGTGGTTTATGCTTAAAGCCTGTTTAAACTGCTTGCAATTCGGTGCTCTGTAGCATATGTGAAAAATCGGTGGCAATGGGATGAGTACGGTATTAAAAAAGTTCTTTGGTTTATATACCTGGAGTAGGCTTAAACGCGCCTTCAAAGTTTTGTAATTAGTTGAACTAGGTTTATATTTTTGCGACTAACGCGCCAGTACATACGCCAAGTCAGATATGCTTGCAGCCTAGCCTGTGTTCTGTTGCTGCTGCAGACGAATCAGACGTGTCCGATATGCAGAGCTAGTGCCTTGGAAGGGGGCAGTCCCAAGTTGGAGTCGGAGTGATCGCGCGGCTTCCATTAGTCTTCCAGACGCCGTCGATACTCGTGCACCGCGGTCAATTAGTAAAGAGAGTATTTGCTATAATATACATTATATATACATTTATCGCTATTTCAGTTATTTTCTGTAATCAATAATCTAAGCTATGCTATTACTAAGCGATGCAATGACTTTTTGTCGGCTGGAGTGACGCTTTGTGCGTTGTGGGCTGATGTAGGTTGATTGTGTGTGTTGCTATTGTTTCTTGTGGACGGATTCTGTCTGAGTTATTTATCAGTCGTTGGACTCTGCTAGGCTATTGCGCAGTAGGCAAGGTAATCGGGACGCGAGTGCTTTTGTATATATTCTTTCAATAATGCTCTGTATTTGCGGCGGAAATTGTAACATGCAATAAAAGTTATCTGATGCGAGTGATGTCAGTTTTTTGCTGAGTACTTGCTGCGACTGAGCTGCAAGAAAATCGGGAGCGTGTTTATCAAAGCATCCCTAGCCTTTGGCTTAAATTTGAGCCCGAGTTGAAAAGTTAAGAAATTAGATCCAATCGCCGATTGCATGACATCATCATTTGTTTATTGCGCGTGGCGGTGCGGAGTTTTAAGTAATAAACGATAAGATTTTTTAAAGATTTTCTGACGAGCTTATTAAGATTACAATTTGCCTATGATGTTTCGAGAAACAGGCCCCTGATTTGTAAAATATCATGTTGCTTTATTGTGGCGGCGCTGAAATTTTAATAATTTTAGTGTAGCGTAAATATTGCTGCTACGTCGCGGTTTAGTAGGTATCCCGCTTCTAATATATCATTGCTGTTGCCATTATTGTTTGATTTGGATGCATTAGGTTCAGTTTTTTTGTTAAATTACATGTTACGTATTCGTTATGATTGTTGTGTGTTATTGTTTTTGTTGTTGTAGCGTCCGGATGTGTATACGTGTTTAATGTAATTAATGTTATAAATTGCAATTTAGTTTTAGTGTCGAATTTCAACTTAATTCGGTTCGGGTATTCAGTAATTTTGTTTGTAATCACTTTCTCCAGCTGTTTGCTCTATCCGGTAATATTCAGATTCTACTAAATATTGGCCTACGCTTTATTTGCTGCGTCCTATCATCCATGTTTATTTGATTTATCTTTTGCCTGAGATTTGCTCCATACTCATTCAACTGCAAAGATAAACCACTTTGAATAAGCGTAGGACTTGAGTTCATTAAATCCCCTTACTTGAAACCCAGACTGTTTCTTAGATACTTTTCACCTTCTATCTCTACGAGTTCTTTATTCAGTTGATTAGCTCTAGAACTTGTTTTTTGCACAGAATTCCTTATATTCCTGCTGGTAATCATTTGCAATTCTTGTATGATACCCTGAGAAAGATCGAAATGAACTCATGGTAGTGGGGTTGTTGCCATTTTAATCTCAGATCATATTATAGTTCTTTAATTTCATTATCGTAATCTCTATCTTCTTCCAGTGAGGTTATTGGTAGGTAGGTCTTAAATAGTTTGTCATTTACTATCGCAGATAATGACGGTATTGCTGTGTTGCATGCTGACTCTTTAAGTAATCAGTATGGGACTTAGTGAACACAGGGAGACTGTCATAATATGATTTCTATCTATTGTATAAATTTTGTGTTTCTTAACGTTGCGTCATACTCCTTGTAATTTAAAATATTTGGTTTAAATCCTTCGCTTTGTATGTACTGTATACATTTAAGAAAAGATGAAGATCCAGCCTATCCATCGACCTCTATTTATATCTAGAGTTTTGCAGTAACGTAGTTATTCCAATCTACTCGCCGCACCGTATCCCTTTTCTTCGATTTTTATAAATGTACGTATCTTAGGCATATCAAATTATAGTTTCTCATTTAATATGGAAGTTTTAATCAAACTCGGTTATCTCTAGATCCATCTTCTTTGATGTAAGCTTCTCTGCGATGTATGCCATTTAAAAAATTCTTCAGTTGCATTGATTAATTAATTATTACTGTAGGCTTTCAAGAAATATGTAAGACATTAATTTGAGTGTGGATTCGTGAATATATTGTATAGATTACTAAATCGGCTCTGATACTGCAGCCTTCAACTCTTTATCGCCTATTTTCGAGTGAGTTTTCGCTCTTTTACCGAGTTTTTCCATCGAGTGTTAAAATTTGATCCGAGGTCATGACGTCATCACACCCAATGAGCGCGCTGAAAGCTCGATCTTCGGTTAATTTAGCGCCATGCGATTGATTTTTGCGGAATAAATCTCGGATTAAAATTTTAATGCTAGATGGAAAAACTCGGCCTTTGTGCAAGCATTTTTATATAAACTAAGTGATTATTTTTCCCAATTTCTAAATATCCTAAGGTTAAGGTTGAATGTTTTCAAATTTTTCTTTGTGCCGGTTTCTTAGATCCACAGCGATACAGTACTTTTTATTTGGTGTGCTAATTTTTAATTCTTTTCCTTTTCTAGTTGTATTTGAGACCTTGAAGCCCGGATCTTCTTGCAAAAATTAGCTATTTTCTAAATACCTCATCTTGTGGCGTTTATTTCAATTTGCTGTCTATGTTTCATGGATTTTTGTTTGCGCGCGCGAGTATAATTTTGTAACGAGAATTTCAGTCGAACATTTAGTAGCTTAGAAAGAAAGCAAGTCCTGTAATAATTTTTTGATCTATGCATATTTAAGTAACATATTTTTCTAATTGTTGCTGTGCGATAGTTGCTAGATTTTGTAGCCTTGTTTGATATAATAAAAGACGGATTAAAATGTGGGGGAGGGGATATCTTATTTTACCGTCAGAACTTGTATCGCAAAATACGACTGAGGTTGGTTGGTTGATTGAGCTAAGGCTTGAAAGTACATTTTACGAAAGAAAAAGAATGAAAGATTTGTTTTCAAACTTCTGAACTTTGGCATTCAATAAACAGCCTGATGAAGAAGGCGAATAAATTCTGTATTGACTTTTGCCTTTAAATAATCTATCTTTTGTAGGAAACATGATTTTAACCGACCCCCCTCCCTCCTGAATCCGCCGGAGTGTAAACTCCTGTTCGTTTATGCATTTCAATTTATTCAATCATTGTGTATTTAATGATAAGTTTTGATTTTATTCTTTTGATTTCGAGTGTGAGCAGTTAGTTCCTGCAAAATAGATTATGTTAATTATAATACATTATTTTGATTTAGTTAACAGTTATAATAATTAGTTTCGTTGTTATGGTTCAGTTCGTTCTTTTAGTTAAACGCGTGAGCTGTGTATAGTTTCGCATTCTGTAAATACTTATTTCTAATTTACTTGTTTAGGTGTCGTACATCCTCTGGCTGTGGTATATATAAACGTAAAACTTTCCGATGCGACAACGAATGCAGTGGTGAATTATGAGAATGTTTGGAGTAATGAATTAATGGGACTGAATGAATTAAGAGACTGAATTCATGCGTTCGATTTCTGTTGATGATAGTAAATTTGCGCTTATCCATATATTTAATTTAAATGGTGCTTCGCATGAAGAGCCGATTTTAGTCTTGAGCGTTGCTGTAGCAGTATAATAATAGTATCCATATGCCTCTTGTGTATTATCTTAATTATTTGAGCCTTTGCTTAAGAAACGTTTAAGTTTTTGGCAATTTGTACGATTCTTTGCTACTAACAAATATTCATGATATTCAGATTTTCGCATTGTTGATTAGGCAGCTATACTGTAAAACAGTAAATTTTTGCTGCATGTCTTTTTCGCTGTTTGACATCTCAGAAATTTTTTGCACTTAATTTTAAGCGTTTTTGAGGATTGTCAATTATACATAGCTCCAGCAGCTTTATTTTTGCGCGTGTAATTTTTGCGAGTTTTACCGATTCGCGAAATTTGCCTAAATAACATGCACGCGAAAATTTCATGTTTTCAGTATAGCTTAATGTTAGATGTTAAGCTGTTGAACAACGTGATTTGTTTGCATTTAATAATATCTACACGGTGTTCCAGAAAAGTGTTTGTGATTCGAACATTGCTGGCACAATATTTTTAAAGAGCCCCCCCGTACCCATCGAGGGGAGCCCTGAAAAACGAACACGCTACGGTGTTCGAAGATTGTGAGTTAACAGTTTTTTTGGACAACTGTGTAGATGCTTTGATTGTTATTTTGATTGTGTAATATAGCTAATCCATAAATGTACGAAATAAAGTAATGGACTGAATAACCGTGATCGACCATGATGCAGTGGCGAATGCAGAATTTTTTATCTATTGGGCGAAAATTCAGAAAGGAGCCTGATAACTATCATCGTTAGGAATAAAAAAGGAAGAAAAAAATGTAAGGGAGCAATGCCCCCCCCCTCCCCCGCTCGAAGATCCGCCACTGCCATGGTAGTCTGCTTTATGTTTGTATTAAACTAGTATTGGTTATGCTAATTAATGTTTAAAGTTAATGCTCTAGCAAGATTGCTAAATATAAGCAGCCTTTTGCTACTCATTTGAGGCTAACGGTGAATGTGAGAGCAATAACCGAAGACATGGGGTAATCATCGTCGCCTTCTTGGATCGTGAAGGCGTAGGCCTGCTTGCACATTGATTGACGTCTGATTTCACAGTTTGTGCATCTACCTTTTGGTTTTCGAAGTCGGAACCTCATTGTGTTGACTAACCTGCTCTTGAAAATATCATTAGTTTGAACTGAAGTTATAGGTTTTTGCTTTGTTTTAAAACTTCAATTATGTAATCCTAGCTTGATTTTATATTTGATATATAAAATGGCAGTGCGCCGTAGTAACGACTAGAACGTTTCAAAAAAGTCCGAATGTGTGGAAACGCGTAACAACCCAGTAAACCATGGGTCTGGTAAAGTTTAGAGTTAGTATTGAATGCAACGTTGCACTTGTATGCATTTGCAACTTTTCTGCATAAAAAGTGGTGGAAATGTGAAGCCTGGCAGCCGGATTGTTGTAGTCTTAATTGTAGATCAGGTCGTCTAGTCAGAGCAAAAAAGTTCCAACTCAAAATAGCAAAATTATACCAACTACACTTGACATTATTTTGTTCT